>CAUYPK010069859.1:0-46013 GCA_963574355.1 Loris lydekkerianus | reverse complement strand
CTATTTCTTTTCTTAGAGTTTCATAGTTCTCTTTATAGAGATCTTTCACGTCTTTTGTTAGGTAAATTCCCAAATATTTCATCTTCTTTGGCACTACTGTGAATGGGATAAAGTCCTTAACTGTTTTTTCAACTTGACTATTGTTGGTGTATATAAAGGCTACCGATTTGTGAGTCTTTTCAATTTTTAATGTTCTTTTTGCTTTATAAATTAAAATAAAAAATAACTTTTTATATCCTAAAATAAATTCTGCTTGATATAGCTTATTAGCTCATTATTACACTAAAGTAACAAGAAAAAGATAACACCATAATAGCCAAAAAGAAACCCTTAATTTAAAGACGTTTTCCCTTAGTTGTGAGACTTGGAGCAAGCAAAATGTTGAACAGATCAAAGAAAACATTTTTCTAAAAATTCCTATAGTAGAGAACAGTCTTAGAAATGATATCAAAGGTATAGTCTTTAAAAATTAATGTACTCATTTGTGGTTACTGTGACTAGCCTTTAGAACATTTTCATTTACTTTATTTGGTAATAGCATTTTTACCCACTTATAAAATATTTTACCACGTAGAACAATGGGAGCAGTGTAATAGAGTAGAATATATCAACAGTTGTGTAAAGGGGATGTCAGTTCTATTCCTGGATGTACCTCTCATGTCTATGTTCTCAGGAAATTGTTTGTGCATCAGGCATGATACGATCCTGACATTTTTAATAATATTGTGTTTTAAAAAAAGAAAGAAAGATGGTATGGAGTTTCAGAGTAAGCTGTAAAGGAAAAGAAGTATCTGCCAAGTCCCTTCGTTTTGTCACTAGCATTTATTTAAGCCTTTAGTACAGCAATTCTCAACCTGTGGGTCGCCACCCACAGGAACTGCATTAAAGGGTCGTGACATTAGGAAGGTTGAGAACTATTGCTTTAGTATGTCACCGGTACTATCCAAAGTATTTCTTGAGAATTAAATAATTTGATTCAGCAACATTCCTATAAGAGCTATTGTTTTGCATAAGTATCCTGGAATAGGTTTTTCTCTACATATCTCCCCATAAAATTTTGTATTTTAAGGGTTGGATAACATATGAAACTGATTCACAATAAGATGTGAATATTCTATGAAGTAGACATTCCTTTGGACATATGGGGGCTGAGTGATAGCATTTTATATTACTGATGCTTTTCTCAAAGTGTGGTCTTTAGACCACCTGAGTCACAAGCACCTAGGGTATTTGTTAAAAATGTAGCCTCTGAACCAGAATCTATGGATGAGGCCCAGGAATCTGAGTCTGATGAACACCTGTGTTTGAAAATCAGTGAACAAGACAAGATAAGGGTGGGAGCACAAGAAGTTACAAACATGGATGGAAAAAAAATGGCATAAGGTCAGGGCAGGCCAAGTAAAAACAATGCACCAGAGCCACATTGCTCATCTCTAACCTCGGTCTGACTGCTTCTCAATTTCCTGCTCTGTAAGTTCATGGCACAAGTCATTTCTCACCAAAGATTATTAACTTTCCTTATGAGATGAGATTTCACTGGAAATGTGAAATCGCTTTGTCAGAAACATCTCTGGTGGGTTCTAAAGAAGCTGGCTTCAGACAGCCTTGAATGACCATATTGACCTTGATAACTTTGTTCCCTGATGGACTCAAGGAATTTCTATAGGTTGGGTGGTCTCTGCATACATTACTTCAAGGAGTGGGACAGTAACACTAAGTGTCATTTAATATAGCACACAGTCTCAGCTCTGACAGGGACAGGTCTGATCCCATGTGGAGATTGAATTACCTCCCTGCCCATAGATGGATACCCCACCCTGTCTCCCACCACCATTGGCAGCCTCAGTGGGAAAGCTTACCAAGCAGCTGCGCTACCTTATCTAGTCCAAGGAAAGAAAGAGGTCATCAGATTCCAGGGCTGGCAGTTGTTAAATCTTTATAAAAACCACAAGGGGAGGGTGAGGGAGCCTAAGGGGTTTTAAGGAAAAGATACACACACAAAAAAATAGTTCTAATTCCTTTGAGAACATAATCCAGGATTTATTTTCTGAAATAAAAACCTAGAAAGAAAAAATAAACACACATTAAACTATTAATGACCAAATATCACTTAGGGATTTGACTATATTTTTCTTCCTATACTAATGTTAATGGAGCCAAAACCAGAATACTCAGAAAGACTAATCACAAATGAAATTGATACTGCTAAGCATTTGATTAACTTCTGTCAAGTTTATTTAGTATATTATACTGGATTACATTAGTATAAAGAAAAAATAAAATAGGAAATAAATCTCTTAACCTAACAACAACAACAAAAATTAGCCATTAAACAGACCAGTGAGAAATTCTTGGCATCACAAAGTAATCCACCCAGTAAAATCTTCAAAACCAAATTCATGGAATTGGCCATGATCATGATAAATCTTCTCTATATTATGCTAACAGAAGCTAAAACAAGCCACACTTTGAATTGAGGATTTTATTTTCAACTTTCCTTATAAAAGGTTGAAATGAAAATTTCAAGATCTTGTATCTCAAAGGGACCAGGGTTTTCTAGAAGCCATTTTATTTTGTGAGGCACTGGAGGGGAATGACAGCATTCTGCTTCCCCACAGCCTCCAGGCAGAGCTTGCCACTCTTTAGCCTTGAGATTGACTCCATTTTACTGTTATCTTACATTTGTTTACCCCTATCTTAAAGTTTAAGCCTCTTAGGTCAAGGACCCTGTCTTTGGTGGTTTATATTTCCTAAAGCAAAATACTCCTCTCTAAATAATTGTCTTCAGTCAACACAAGGCACTTCAATTGGATTTTTTTTTTTTTTTTTGTAAAAGAGAAAGTTATTTAAAGAGTGCTTTACAGTTAAGGCACAACAGAACACTTATTGAGTCTTTTTCTATAAGCTTCCTCAATACATACACAACCTGGAAAAATCCAGGCATAGCAAAGCTGAAGTCACAACTAGGGAAGGTTGAAGTGTTTCCTAGAAAGCCTGGATTATGGTCAAAATACCACGGGAAGAACTCCTACATCAGGTAGAAAGTGATAAATCTGTTCATCATTATTATTATTTTAGGAGAATTTGAGACAAAATAGTTTACTTGCTTCAGTAAATTGACTAGTACTTGGGGTATTAAAGATACAACTATAGTTCATTACTTGAGGTCATGATCATAGTATGTATTTGATGAATTTCCCTTTTCTCTAGAATGTATGCATATTGTTGTTTTGGACTTGGTGGGGCATCTAATCACTAAAAAACATTTGGAAAAAAAAAATAATCACCTGCCCTGGACCGCGGGGCTAGTTCAGCAGGGACCTAGGATATGGAGGGAGAGAGTGAAAGAAGGGAACAAGAGTCACGAAGAATGGGGAGCAAGACAGGATTCTGATCAAACTCCCAAAAACTTTATTTTTTAACAGCTATTTAAACACAAGCGGAGGGGGGAAGTGTGCTCGGGGGTATGAGAGGGTGGGGAATTCCAGGAGCAGGTGTGGTAATCCAACGGTCAGGATGTTCGTTTCGCCTAGGGCAGTAACCTTCCAAGCACTTGACTTAAGCGGTAAGTTTCCAAGGTGAGCTTGCTCTTAAGTATTGGCTCCTGGCAGGGTTTTCAGCTCTTCTCTGACCCATCTCTACATTTTTTTATGACAAATATTTCAATTGCCCTCTCTGTTGAAATGAAATTATACAGGTAATACCATCTAGCATGTTACCCATTTTCAAAGTATTAATTTAACACCGTAACTGGACTATAAAGATAAAATTTAAGCAATATATAATATCTCTCTTTTGGTAAATGTTCATGTATCATTAGATATAATTAAGTACATATTTGTACCTATACCTAGAGTCACAGTGAGAAGGGAAGCGCAGATGTAGTACAGGGCGTGTGCTGTATCAGTAACTCAAAGTATAAAGTATTATGAGTGACATTGCCTTCAGTCATGGGATTTTATGAAATATTGACTAACTTTAGGTAAAGTTCTTCAAATGTATCTTCCCTTGATTTATCTAGATAATTCAATGCTATTAGGATTATGTAAAAGTAAGCTGTTTGTTTTTAAATATAAAAGGAAGTTTAGTTCTAGGCTCACATAGTTATAAACAAATTTTTCACTTTTATAGACTAGCGAGTAAATTTAAAAATTATGCTGGATTTAGAAAAATTCTTTGTTGTATGGAATTCTTTTACGTAAAATGCCCGATGTCTTTGGTTCCTGTTCATTAAGTACCCATCATGTTCCACAAGCGTTGTGACAAAAAAAAACAAAAAACCCCATAAATTTCCCAAACAGCACTCAATGTTGGTATTACCCTCATTGAGAATCACTGATGTAGTTAATTAGTTTATGTTCTGAAGTACTATAATTACTCTAAAACAAGGAAATTATTTTAGCTCAATTGGTTGGTTTAGCTCATGTTGGTTTTTGAGCCATGAATGCACTGACACGTGGAATTATATCATAGACCTTATCATTTTCTTTGTTCCCCATATAAAACTCTTAACCCTCATTGTCTTTCTTTTTTAATGTAATAATTTAATTTCCTTTATCTTGCCCACCAATTTGTGCTTATTGTGCATCCTTGTTAATTTTCAATTTTGGGAAGAGAACACGTTATAGCCAATATTACGAACACAATCTTAATTATGTACTGTGTATTGCCAGTAATGGCAGGAAATAGAAAAAAGTAGATTAGTAATGTTATCTTTTGAGAAACTGGCAGGTATATGGAAGATTAATATGCTACCGAGGTCTAGACTAAGTTTAAAGTTTATAGAGTGAAGATAATGCCTGTTGTTTTATATGAATTATCAGGTTTTATTTTAACATAGTGGAACATTTATTTCAAAGGTAGTTACGTACAGGATTTCTTTAGAAGCCTGTGCAATATGTTTGTTTATATTTTTAAGCTGTATGGTAATGTGTGGTGGGTTAAGCTAAATGATAAATCTTAACAATTTGGTGTTTTAAAAGAAATATAATTGACTGAAATTTGGTGCTGTATTACAGACCAGTTTCCAGTGGTATGTATGACTGCTTTCTGTATTTCTCCCTAAATAATGTAATTTGGCTTATAGATGAAAAGAATGAACATCATTTTTTTTTTAGGTATTGGGGATTTTAATTTTAATATAAATCATTAATTGATTACCTCCTTTGAAAACTATTTTTAAAAATAACTTCTACTTACATAGCATAGCAAAATTTGGGATCTAATAAGTTGTAACTAAATTATTATTTAAGTGCATAAAGTATGTTTCTATAAATTTAATCTAACTTTTAATTAGATTCATTGTAATGCATTTTACTTTAAGATTTATATTAGTAAATATTCAGTAAGTACTAGCCTAATAAGGATAAATGTCATTATCTTAAGTAAAGATCTATCATGGGTATGTATAGATTTGTGTGCTAATTTTTTTAAATTAATTAATTAATTTTTTTTTGTTAAATCATAGCTGTGTACATTAGTGCAATCGCCTGTACCCATTCTAAGATGCACCATAGATGTGGTCCCACCCATTACCTTCCCTCCATCAAAACCTCCCCCCTCCCTTCCCCTTCCTTGGCCCTTTCCCCATAGTCTTGTGCTATAGTTGGGTTATAGCCTTCTTGTGAAAGCTGTAGTTTAGCTTCATAGTAGGGTTGAGTACATTGTATACTTTTTCTTCCATTCCTGAGATACTTTGCTAAGAAGAACATGTTCCAGCTACATCCATGTAAACATGAAAGAGGTAAAGTCTCCATCTTTCTTTAAGGCTGCATAGTATTCCATGGTGTGCATGTACCACAATTTGCTAGTCCAAGAATGAACGTCATTTTGCTGAAGCAAATGAGAAGACATGTATGTTTTCTGGCAATGATCTAGGAATAGACTTAAGAAACATTTTGTCTACTTTCTAATTATGGTTGATATATAAGAGCTCAATATTCATTATATTGAAGATCTAAGTTTTTTTGACAGGAGTTCTTTAAAAATTTGCTGTTTAATTCCCAATACGGTCATTAGCTGGTTCATTCTTTGAGGTACATTTTGCAGTTATCTTACCCTGGTAAGGAAGCTACCCATGGGCTGAGTGTCCAAAACTGGAGTTTTCAACAGAAGGGTTATGGGTGATCTCTTATAGTTGGAATAGGGACCAATTAAAATCTACTTGTAAAATTTTTTCTTCAAACTGCCTCTGCCTTATATTGCTGAGTATGATCTTGTTCAGCTGGACACCTGCTCAGGCATTTGAACAGAGCCAAAGGTGATTTCTCATAGGCACTGTGTGGTTCGTTCCTGCCCATAGTCTGTCAGGTTTCCTAACACTTATAATCAAATGAAAACTTTTTCACCAAAATTATGGTTGTCCTTTTAATCATTAATAAAAACATTCTTGTTTCTTTTCAATGAAAATGACCATAAATTCATTTGCTTAGCCCACTCTCATTCAAAGAGCAGGTGAAAGAAAGCATATAGGTACATCTGTTCAGTGAATAGTAACCTAACTCCCCAAAGGATAGCAATAACAATCGTGGCAATCCATGTTAAGTAATTTCTAATTATTATTATTATTTTTTTTGAGACATGGCATTCTACCCAGTTTTTGAGTCTCATGAGTAGAATGCCATGGTGTGACAGCTCACTGCAACCTTAAACACTTTGGCTCAAGCAATCCTCTTGTCTCAGCTTCCTGAGTAGCTAGGACTACAGGTACCCACCACAGTGCCCAGGTAGTTTTTCTATTCTTAGTTGAAATAGCAACTGGCAAAAATGGCTTTTGCTCAGGCTGTTCTCGTTCTCCTGAGCTCAAGCAATCCACCTGCCTCAGCCTCCTAGAGTGCTAGGATTGTAGTTGTGAGCAACCTTGTCTGTCCTCATGTAGCTACTTCTAATGTCAGTATTCAGTGAAAGGCATAATACCAAAGTACAACTCAGTAAAAGAAAATGTTTCTGTTGTTCAGAGGGTAGTCATGGACCAGCAATTAGCAATTACCAGTATGTGTAAGATGCCTAAAAAATACATAATTCCACTGTGAAATAAAGTTTCAAAAACACATCATGTTGACAGTGCTTAGAGATCCAAAATATACTTGGATGAAACTCTAAGAAAAGAAATAGCTGAAAACATTAACAGGTGATGCCAGACATAGACTCTGTCTCAAAAAAAAAAAAAAAAAAATTGTGTAATTTTAAGTATTTAATCTCATCCTGTTTTCAGTTCTTTCTGCTAAGCCAAATCTTAGCTGGAAAAAAAAGTCCATAAACTGTGGTGTCAAATTTTTTCACAATATAGCTATAAAATGTACTGATGTTGGCAAATAAGTTTTGTCAAGAAAAAAATTTCTGGCTTGGCACCCATAGCTCAGTTAGTAGGGTGCCAGTAAGGTACAAGGCTGCTGTGTTCCAGCTGGGCCCGGGCCTGCTAAACAATAATGACAACTACAACCAAAAAATAGCCAGGCGTTATGGCAGTTGCCTGTAGTCCCAGCTACTCGGGAGGCTGAGGCAAGAGAATCACTTAAGCCCAAGAGTTTGAGGTTGCTGTGAGCTGTGACATTACAGCACTCTACGCAGGGTGACAGCTTGTGACTCTCTCTCAAAAAAAAGAGAGAAAAAAGTTTCTATGTTGTGCTTTCATTTTCATTCTGTTTAAAATGTATTATAATTTCAGGTTGATTTCTTTTGTGTTACATGAGTTATTTAGTAATGTATGTTTTAGTTTCTAAATATTTGGGGATTTTCCAAACAAATTTCATTACTTTCAAATTGAATTCTGTTGTAACCAGAGAGCAAACTCTGAATTATTTATGTGATGCCCTAACTCTATTTTGAGCAAGTGTACCAGACTTACTCCATTTTGTTAAACTTGCCATAACTCCCTCCCCTTTTGTAACCAAAATAGCCTTTTAAGCAAGCAGCTACCCTGCAGAAACAGGAAGGAAATTTAGCTGAGAGCAGCAGAATTCTGTGACAACTGAAAAAAAAAAAAAAAAGCCTTGCAGACACCACAATCCTGTCACAAGTCTGTCTGGTCTGTCTGTGCACAATTTTTACCCCTCCCAATACCCCAGACCCTTCCCTATGGTTATAACCTGGCAAATTTGGCTTCTATATAAGTCTGCTAATGCTAGGATTTCCCACCCCCTGCTTGAAGTACCATATAAAAACTTTGTATCCCCCTTCAAGGTGGTCAAGAGACTTTGTGGCATGAGCCTACTCTCTTGACTGGTCAGCCTAATAAAGGACACTTGTCTAATTCGAACTCAATGTGCTGGTGTTTCTCTACAATTCCACTCGTGGCTACAACACTTAAATCTTTCTAAATTTATTGAGACTTGATTTATGACCCCAAATATCCTCAATCTTGATAAATATATCATATGCACTTGAAAAGAATGTGAATTCTGATGTTATTGGGGCTATTCAGTAAATGTAAATTAGGTCAATTTAATTGGAAGTTTAGTTCAAATTTTCTGTTTTTACTGATTTTCTGTCTACTTGTTTTTTCACCTATTGAATGAAGGGTGTTGAAATTCCTGACTATGACTGTGGACTTGTCTGTTTCTCCTTGTAGTTCTGTCAGTTTTTGTTCTATATACTTTGCAGCTTTGCTATTGAGAGAGGATACCTGAGAAGGGTAAGGTCTAGAAGAACAGGTCTTCTCAAGGAGACCACAAAGATACACCTGCAGGATCCTCTCCATGGTGACTCAGCCCTTGGGAATTTGTAGACTTAACTTCCTGGAACTTGAAAATTTCCACTTGAAATCTGTGAAATACCAAGCCAGTCGGTGAGTGCGGCCATTTAGAATTCTTCTATGCCATAAGCTCCCGGCCAGTGAATAAACACCTTCCTGCTATAAACATGATGTTTGGGTGCTCTTTCTTTCCATTGGACCTCATCTTCCTGGAACACTATTAATAACATAATAATTTAGGATCTTTTTGTTCTCTTGATTAATTGAAAATTTTATTATTATGAAATTACCTCCTTGTCCTTGATAATGTTCTTTCCTCTGACATCTATTTTGTCTAATATTAATGTAGACACTCTGGCCTGTGACTAACTCATTCTCCCTTTCCTCAAGGACTAAAACCTGAGAGATCCTTTACCTAGCAAGATAAATGGACTGAAATTGATCACAAAGTATCTCCTCCAAGAAGCTGGAAGCTTCTTACAGTAGTTTCTGTTCTATAAGGTAAGGTCTATTTCTTTAGAAGACCTCAGGAGAAGTGAGGGAAGTTAGAGGTTAACAGCATCAGCAGTAAAATAAAGTAAGAAGAATGTATCGTGGATGAGGGCGGAGTTGAGAATATCTTATAAGACTCATGAGCCCCTGGTTAAGTTAGGTTCCTTCCTGGGTGTATTCATTAGTTTTAGATTGTGGTTTTCTACATACAAATACCTATCACAGTTTGCAACAAGTATGTATCTGTCCCAACCCCTTTACACTGTTAAAACTCATGCCTGGGTACTAGACCTATTAAGATAAGCAGAATTGAAATAAGACTAGGATATGCAGAAGAGCAAGTCTATTCACTGGTCTTCATGGCCTGAAACCAATGGTTTAAGACTAGAAAACAAAAAACCAAGGAGAGCTACATGGACAGTCAAAAAAGGAGGTGGGAGGGAAATGATCCTTAGTAGTAAACTAAGACATTACTTCTTCAAGGTATGTAGAGGAATATATAGTAGGGAAGTACATGATTCACAACTAACCAGAGACTGAAGTATGGACATATTACTGTGAGTGGACTGTAGTTAAGATAGACAAACATTAGGTAACAGTGAATGGTGGGAGGGAACAGAATCAACCAATGAATAGGGTGGGCATGGGGAAAGATGAGGGTGGCATGTCAGTGTTGAAAAGCTCTTTGGGGTGCCAAGAAAATCCCCCTTTTCTCCTACTACAGTGTCTTGGTCTCCCCAGTATGACCCCTCCCCTCAGTGTGATGTCAGGGTGGCACTCAGGTCCCTCAGGGCTACCACTAGCCAGTGAGTGGCTGATGACCAAGCAAAGCTCAGGGCCATGGCTTTCCCTAATCTGGGGAGGGTCTATAAAAGGAGATCAGGAGGCCTGATAGATGCTGGGAAGCTGACATGGCCAAGATGACCAGAAACCCATGAGCCTTGGACACAGTCATTCAACCATCAAGCACAAACATCACTCAGGGAGGGAGAGGAAGGGTCCTTCTCACCCCAGGTCCAGAGGCAACTTCATGGTGAGTGACATACACAAGCTCTTCTTGGAATTCTCCTCCTCTCCCACAGACTCCTCCCCTCCCCTGGCCTGCACAAACCCCCTTAGCCCTCACCCCTCTCACGTTCCATCCCCTCCTCCACCTCTTCCCTTAAAACATTGCCTTTCTATGATCTCCCTGTTGTCTCTATAAGTGCCGAAGGGAGCCACGAAGGCAAAAGCACCCTGTTGAGGGAGTTTGAGGAGAAAAGCTTCTCAAAAGTGACCACCCCTTCAGTCAAATAGAAGAAAGGAAGAAAGCTAATGCTGGTCCGGCTGAGCAAGGATGTCAGAATGAGGCCAAGCGGGCCCCTCAGACCGGGGAGAGTTCCGAGCTCCACCACATCAGGTGTCCCTGCCAGCAGTAGGTGACTTTGGAGTCAGGCAAGAGACCTCAGAACTATCTGCCAAGTCTCCAGAGGTCTGTCCACTGGACAATAGCACCATATAGTGAAAAATAAAATCACCCCCTTGTGAGATGATATGTGTCTGCGTGTTCTATGAGGCTGGGAGGGAGAAAGGAGGGAAGAGGCAGGTGTGTGGGAAGGGAGGCAGGTGGGTCCTGTGGGGTGGGTTCAGACCTGCTGGTCCACAGCTGCACATGGGGATAGACACTGGGGCAGGCTGACCACTAAAGGCAAACTTCTTCCTTAACACTGTTTCACCAGTAAAGAGGAAAAACCTTCAACCAGATTGACCCAGCAAAAGAGAAAAGATACATCACCAATATCTGGAATGAAGGAAAGATATCTCTGAAGATGTTACAGAAATTAAAAGGATAATTAAGTAATCACACGGGTGAATCTATACCCATAAATGACAGCGTATATAAAATGGACAAATTCCCTGAAAGATACAAACTAACAAAAATCACTTAAGAAATAGGCTGGGTGCTCACTCTGGAGGCTGAGGCAGGAGGATCCCTTGAGCTCAGGAGTTGGAGATCAGTCTGAGGAAGAGCTAGATCCTGTCTCTACTAAAAACAAAAAATAGCTGGATGCAATGATAACACGCCTATAGTCACAGCTACTTGGGAGGCTGAAGCAGGAGGATCACTTGAACCCAGGAGTTTGAGGTTGTAGTGAGCTATGATGATGCTACGGCACTATAGCCAGGGGAACAGAGCAAGACTGTCTCAAACAAACAAACAAAAAACAGAGCAACCTAAAAAGTCATATTTCTATAAAGTAATTTGAATTCATAGTTAAAAATCTTCCATAAAACAAAACTTCTAGTTCAGATGATCTTATTGGTGAATTCTTCTAAACTTTACAGGGGAAATAAGACTCATTCCATCATGCAAACTCTCCAGAAAATAGGAGTGGTAGAAATATTTCCAGACTTATTTTATGGTCAGCATTTATCTGATTACCAAATCTAAATGGAAGCATTACAATAAAGGAAAACTACAGACCAGTGTCCCTTGTGAACGTAAATGTGAAGGTTCTCACCAAAATATTTTCAAATTCAACCCAATGATACATGTTTAAAAAGGATATTGCATCATGCCTAAGTGAGGTTTATTCTGCTGGAACTGGTTCATCACTGAGAACCCCAACAATATACTAAAGAAGAAAACCACATAATTATATCAGTTGATGCAGAAGAAAAAGTATTTGATAAAATTCAATACCCATTTATGAAACAAAAATCCCTCTGATAAAATGTATCAAGGTTAACCCCTGATAAAAGGTAACTACCAGAACTGGATAAAGACATCTGTAAAAATCTTTTTTTTTTTTTTTTTTTTTTTAAATTTTATTTTGAGTCTCAATCTTTCACCCTGGGTAGAGTGCCCTCGTGCCATCCTATCTCACAGTAACCTCAAACTCTTCAGCTCAATCAATCCTCTTGCTTCAGCCTCCTGAGCAGCTGGAACTAGAGGTACCCACCATGACACCTGGCTAGTTCTTTCTATTTTTAATAGAGACAGGGGTCTCACTATTGCTCAGGCTGGTCTCAAACTCCTGAGCTCAAGCAATGTAAAAATCCTAAAGCTAACATCACATATGACAGTGGTAGATTGAATGCTTTCCCCCTAGATTGAAAATAAGGCAAGGATATCTGCTTTCACCACTACTATCCAGGAATATGCTTGAAATCATCGCAAGTAAATTAGGGGAAGAGAAAAATAAAATACACATGAGAAAGGAAGAAATAAAACTATTATTAGCAACCAGCATCGCTAAATAGAAAACTCCAATGAAATGTAAAAATAGGTCTTATATGTGAGTCACAGTGCAAATTCACAGTGTAAAAGGTCAACATACAGAAAGTAGTTCTATTTCTATATACTAGCAATTAATATTTGGAAATAAACACTTTTAATAGCTTTACTGATGTACAAAGACACAGTACATGTTTAGTGTACACAGTAGACTTTACTGATGTACAAAGCTTTACTGATGTACAAAGACACAGTACATGTTTAGTGTATACAGTCCTAGCAGATCTCTAGGACTTACTAATTTTTCATCATTGAAACTTTACATCTATTGAGCATTAATACCTTATTTCCTTCTGCCCCCAGCCCCTGCAGCCATTGTTGTCTTCTCTGCTTCTATGCATTTGACTATCTTTGATATTTCATATAAGTGAAATCATGCTATATTTGTCCTTCTGTGACTGGTTTATTTTACTTACCATAATGTAAAAGTAGTATTTACAGTGGCCAAAAAATATGGAATACTCAGGTATAAATCTAAGAAATTATGTGCAGATTCTGTACACTGAAAGCTGTTAAAAGCTAGTGAAGGAAATAAAAGAAGACCTGCACAAATGGGAAGATATCCTATGGTCATGAATTGGAAGTATCAGTATCATTAAGATGTCAGTTCTCTACGAGTGATCTACAGATGCAGTCCCATCAAAATCACAGTAGGGCTTTTTGTAGATATCAGAAAACTTCTATTATTTATATGGAAAGGCATATGAAATAGAATAAAACATTTTGGAAAGAAAGGACAAAGTCGAATAACTCATACTACTGTCTTATACGACTTAATATAAAGGTACAATAAACAAGCCAGCATGGTAATGGTGGTGGAATTGACCAACAGATCAACAAAAAAGAATAGAGAATCTAGAAATAGACCCACACACATATAACCAATTGACTTTTGGCAAAACTTTAATGGCCAATTCAGTGGAGAAAGAATAGCTCTTCAACAAATGGTACTTAAAAAATTGGACATCCATATGTTAAAAAAAGGAACATTGACATGTACTTCTGACTTTATACAACAGCTAGCTTAAAATGGTTCATAGACCTAAATGGAAATTATAAAATAATAAAATTATAAACATTCAAGTGAAGTGTCTTTTTAATAAAATTTCCTTTTCTCCTTTGGATAAATACCTAGTACTGGGATTACCGGGTCAAATGGTAGGTCTAGTTTTAGTTCTTGGAGACCATTCTTCTAAGTATCACAAGAATGGAAAAACAAACACCACATGTACTCAATACTAAAGTGGAAGTAACTGATCAACACACATGTGCACACATGGCAGGAAAACTCAACAGAAATAAAGCAAGCAAGGGGCGGGGGAAGATGGATAAATTCACACGTAACAGGTACAGTGCACGCTATTTGTGTGATGGGTACACTTATATCTTTTATGCAAACTATATAAAACCAAATTATGTGACCAAAATGTGTGTATCCCTGTAATATTTTGCAATTTAAAAAAACTATAAAATTCTAGATGAAAACGGGAAATTCTGTGACTTTAGATTAGGCCAAGAGTTTTTAGATATAATACCAAAAACATGATCTATATAAGAAAAAAAGGCTTTATATAAATTTAAAACATTTCCTTTACAAAAAAAATGTTAAAAGAATAAAAATATAAGCTATAGACTGGAAGAAATGATTTACTAATCACATATCTGACACAGCACTTGTATTAAGAATATATCAAGAACTCTCAAAACTCAACAATAAGATCAAACAATCCAAGTAGAAAAATGGATAAAATATTTGAACAGATGCTTCAACAAAGATGATACATGATGACCCATATATATAATATATCAACAATATTATGTATACTTGTGTATATATAATCACATTAAAACATACTCAGCATCATTAGTTGTTTTGGAAATGCACTGCAAATAATAATGAGATAATAGTACACATCTATTAGAATGACTAACATCAAAAAAAAAAAAAAAAAAAAAAAAAGGAAAGGAAAAGAAAACTGACAATCCAAGTGTTAGCAAGTATGTGGAGCTACTGGAAAACTCATACAATACTGGTGAAATACAAAGTGGTACTGCCACTTTGGAAGACATTTTGACAGTGTTTTCAATAAAGTTAAACACACAGTTCTCACGTGACTCAGCAATCCTACTCCTAGGTATTTACCCAAATGTAAGGAAAGGACAAATCATTGATACACCCCGTAACATGAAGAAATCTCAATTGCATCATGCTGAATGGAAGAAGCCCATCTTAAATGGACACGTACTCTCCGGTTTCATTCCTATAACATCCTGGAAATGGAAAAACCACATGCATGGAGAACAGATCAGTGATTGCCAGGGGATATGTCCGTGAGATAGGAGGCTTGACTACAAGACGTAGCTTACAGGAACTTTTGGGGGGGACAGTGGTGGAGCCATTCTGTTTTCATTGTGGTAATAGTTTATGAGTCTGTACCTATCATAACTCATCAAACTGTATACCAGAAGAGTGGATTTTTCTGAAGAGAAACAAATTTTTTAATTTAAAAATTATAAAAGAAAGGGTGGCACCTGTGTCTCAAGGAGTAGGGCGTCAGCCCCACATACCAGAGATGGCAGGTTCAAACCTGACCCTGGCCAAAAAACTGAAAAAAAAAAAAAAAAAAAAATTATAAAGGCAAAAACTCTCTAGTCAATTTTGGATAAAAGTTTGTAAGGGAGCAAGTGTGGATTGAGTGCATGCTAGTAGGTTATTCTAATTTTCTTTGAGAGATGATGGTAGACTGGACGAGGGTAATGACAGAGGAATTGGATCAAAGTAAACAGATTTGAGAGTTATGAGGATTTAGAATAAACAATGCATGGTGGCTAATTAATTGTGTGGCTGAGGAAATGGGATTAGAATTACTCTTTGGTTTCTAGGTTATTAACCAGATTCAGTACTGCCATTTACTAAAATAGGTAAGAAAAGAAGCAAGGTTTGGGAAAAAAATAATAGTTTGTCCAGAGACATGGAACATTGTCAAACAAGTTCTGTGTATGATATATCAAGGTAGAGATGGCCAGCAATAGCTCAGATGTCTAAGTTTGGTGCTCAGAGAGAAAAATTCTGCACCAAAGATGAAAATTTGGGAGCCCATCAGGTTAGAAGTGTTTCATCAACATATGCAACACATTCATTGATTTGCCTTTTGTTGCATTTGCCAGTTTTCCTCTCCTTCCTTTTTTGAAGCTCTTTACTCTCTTGCCTTGTGTGCCACTATACTATCACGGTTCTTCTCACATGTCTCTATCTTTTGTCTAGGTGCTTTGCGGACTTCTCTGTCCATCCAATGAATATGTATTGAGAACCTACTATGTCCAAGGTGACACGACATACTAAGTGTTAAGGATGCAATAGTAAGAGCCAAATGCAGCCCTCAAGCAGGATACAGCCTAGTGAACTCTTCCTCAGCCTGCCTTTTAAGTGTTGGCATCTCCAGGCTTCTGCCAGCTGCTCTTCCTGATGTCGATGTGTTGTGTTCCTATCTGAGTCCGGTCTAATAATCCTCCATGCTTACCCCCTGGACTTCTCTTTCCTCTTTGATCAGTCTTTGAGCTATATTTATCCAGAGAATACTTGGACCTATCCTCAAGTGGCGGCCCAAGAAGCAGAATAAATGGATTTTAGCCCTGGCTCTTACATTCAGTGGTTATGTGACTTCATTATGGCCCTTGTCCCTCTCTTGGCCTTAAGGTGCTATCTGTACAAAAAGAAGGTGGCACTAGGCAATGTCTTTTTAGGGCATGATATAATTCTATTTCCTTGGGCTCTTCTCCAGATATTTCTTTGGCTAGCTCTTACACCCAAATTTTCTAAACTTCAAACCAGCAACCATATCTCAGGGTCCTCTCCTAGATCCTGAGCCTCTGGCTCCATGGCCAGTCATCTCTTGACCAAAACCAGTTTATTTCTTAAGAAAGATGTCAGAGCTCCCTCCTTACTACTGTATCAGTGAACACCTTGAACTCTGGATGCCAGGCAACCTGAAATATGCTTACCTCTTCCTGTCTTACCTGCTGCCTAAACTCCTTCTGTTGCAGGGATATAGGCACACCATTAGTAAGGCAGTCCCATTTGTCACCAATGCTGGTATGTCTGCTTCTCTCAGACTTCAGTCTTTATCAGGGACAGCCATCCTGTCAAGATGAAGCTTTTAGCCACCTAGACACAGGTACCTGCAGCCTCTGCTCTGTTCTGTCCATGTGTCCTTTGGCTTTTGTAACCACGGCTTTAATGCTCTACAATCTCAGTCTGCCTTTTCTGTTAGGCTCCCCAGGCATCCAGACATTTTCTAACAAGGACTTAAGAGTTCCATTTTCAGAGATATCCAGCTGGCTTAGTCTAGGATTCGAAGTTGCCACCTCTAACAAGCTTCACCATCAATTCCTGGAGGGTGAAAAGAAGGTGATTATTTTCTCATACAGAGATGAAGAAATTGGACTCATTTATTCACCAAGTGGTTTGAGTTTCCAACTGTGTGCCACATTATCAGCACTTCTCTGGGACCTCAATTGGAAAGTACCTGCAATGCAGTCCTGTTACAAATGTATTCATATCAGCCAGTGGAAAGAGGCAAACTATTGGAATATTAGCTCCCTGTTCATCAAATTGTGCTTATTTATTCTCCTGAATTTAAGCTCAGACAGCAGAGAACAGACTGTCTGAACCTTGTTATCTCCCCAGGTGGCAGAAATACTTCCATCTTCCTCTTCCTACTTACTGGGTGCAGTCCTCGCTTCCCGCCTTGATGGTGCCATGGGCAGAAGTGGAATTGCCATTCATTTGGGGCAGCACTTGCTGAAGTCATAATACATCCTTGCTCAGGTCTTAAGTGAAGACTTCAGTTGAACTGAGTGTCAGGACTCATTGGCCCTTGGCAAATGCTGAGTAGGCTTTCGTTTCATTTTGTGTTGCCAAGAACAAAACCATAAACCCTAGAAAATTTTCATTTGTGCCTCGACTTCTAGGAAGCAGCCAGCCAAGGTGAATGCCTTATGCAATTTCCCATACCCTCTCTGTGGCAGTCAACACCTTCTGCCTTTCTTTTCCTTAATTGCCCCACTGTACACTGTATTTTGGCCTGTAGGTGGCCCCATAGTATCTAAGAGGACAGGGGAGAGACCTGAATTATAAATTCAGAAGCTTTCACAGGGTCTTAGAAGTCTAGGTCTCACTCAAGTACATTGAAAACAGGTTTAGAGGAATTATAGGATTGAATGGCAGATCTATTTTTAGATCTCTAAGTGTTCTCCAAATTTATATATTTATTAAAACTCATCAAATTAAATTAGACAATTGAGATCGGTGAACTTTAGTCATGTAAATGAATCTTCAATAAAGCTGATAAAAAAACATAAAAAAAAAGAATGGAAGAAAAAGTATCCAATGTACTCAGCCCTACTATGAAACTAATTTGTGGCTTTCATATGAAAGCTATAACCCAGTTATAACCTAAGAATATGGGGAAGGGGGAGAGGCAGGGAAGGGAGGGGGGAGGTGATTGGTGGGATTACCCCTGTGGTGCATCTTACAAGGGTACATGTGAAACTTAGTAAATGTAGAATATAATTGTCTTAACACAATAACTAAGAAAATGCCAGGAAGGCTATGTTAACCAGTGTGATGAACATGTGTCTAACGGTCTATAAAACCAGTGTATGGTGCCCCATGATTGCATTAATGTACACAGCTATGATTTAATTAAGAAAAGAAAAGAAAACAGGTTTAGAAGGGCTTGTTGTGGGTGGCACCTGTAGATCAGTGGGTAGGGCTCCAGCCACATACACCAAGGCTGGCAGGTTTGAACTCAGCCTGGGCCAGCTAAAACAACAATGACAACTGCAATAAGAAAAATAGCCAGACGTTGTGGAGGGCACCTGTAGTCCCAGCTACTTGGGAGGCTGAGGCAAGAGAATTGCTTAAGCCCAAGAGTTGGAAGTTGCTGTCAGCTGTGAGGCCATGGCACTCTACCCAGAATGACAGCTTGAGACTCTGTCTCAAAAAAAAGGGGGGGGGACATGTTGCTTGGCCTTCAGGAACTGACTTCTGTTCCCTCTCCAGGCTCATTTTCCCCCAACTTCCCCTTCACTTGTTCTACTCTAGCCAAATGAGTCTTATTTTTTCTTTCCTTAATGCACCAAGTTTTCTCCTGTCATGGGGCCTTCCCTCATGCTGCTGCATTTGCTTAGTATACCCCTCCCTCCTGCTATTCCATTGTCCTCAACCACTCTATCCTTTAGATTTCAACTTATTACATATGATTTCACCAGAGAAGTCTCTCACTTTCCCAACTGGAAGTGCTATTTCTTAGCACCCTATAGATTTCCTTGAAAATACCAATCACATCAGATTTCTGGCACGACAGATAAGAAGCTGGCATCTCATGAAGATGTGTTATCGCAAAGACAGGAACTATGCCATGCCTATCAGAACAAACCCATATTATCTTGCTGGAGAATGAATGCCAATAGGAGGAAAACCAGTTCTCCAGTTGACCAGCAGCTCACCCCCAGAAGCTGCCTAGTTGACAAGCAGGTGTCCACACATACCTGATGCAGTGCTGCTGAGCCCAGTCTAAATTTCTAACTGGCTTAATCATGAATTAGTAAATTTCCGGATAGCTTGTCACGCAAAATAGCTAACTAACAGATACACCAATTACAGACTGGATGCCAGAATTCTAGGACAGATTGTTGGTACCTGCAAATGTAACCATCCTTTGACACTTGTTTAAAGTTGACATTTGCTTGGGGCCTGTAACTCGAGGGTTAGGGCACTGGCCACATACACTGGGGCTGGCTGTTTCGAACTTGTCCTATGCCTGCCAAACAACAATGACAACTAAAAAAAAAAAAAAAAAAAAAAGCTGGATGTTGTGGCAGGTGCCTATAGTCCCAGCTACTTGGGAGACTGAGGCAAGAGAATTGCTTGAGCCCAAGAGTTGGAGGTTGCTGTGAGCTGTGACACTATAGCACTCTACTGAGGGCAACATAGTAAGACTATGTCTCAAAACAAAAAATAAAGTTGACTTTCATGGGGATGGATCAAGATGACTGACTAGAGGCAGCCTTCACCAGAAGCTCTTGTCTAGAAGGAGGAAGATTGGACTGAAGTGAACATGGTGTTCACCAGTGAAATTGAAGAAATTGGATTTCTTCCGTGCATTGCAAGGAGAAGACAGCAAGGAGCTCAATAACTCCACTGATCCAAACTGTGGGGATAAAAATGAGCAAGAGGAAGGAAGAGAACAGAGGACTGTTAGGAAATGGACTAGATAGGAGAAGCCTGGAGCAGGATAGAAGGGTAAGGGGTTCCCCTCTCCCATACAGGGGCTCTCTGAGCAGTGAACCACAGTAGCTCTCACCTCACAGGAGAGTGCCATGAATTAAGAAAGATTCAGTTGTCCTGTACCTAGGATTATCCTCCTCTGGGTCCCTCCTGCCTGGCAGAATAGTAAGTAATTTTGTCTCCAGCTGCCTTGCCACCTTGCACCCACAATCCATCTCCATCTTTCAGTCTTTCCTGTGTTGCCCAAAAGATTGCCCCCTGCAGGGGCCTACTTCTCAGAGTGGGCCAGTTAGAGGGCTAGCCCAGCCCAGACAGCCTGGAGGGACTGACCTACCCATAGGCATCAGAAAGACAAAGGAGCTTTGTACCCTACCCAGACCCAAGAGCAATCAAGGAAGTAAGGGTTACAGAGGCCACTTGTTCTGTCATTGGTAAACAGTGGGATCCTTAACTGGCTACATGAGGAAAGGAAGATAGTCCTAACTCCCCTAACATGTCTGGTGGGAACTTTGAGAGATCCCTGCTTTGTGTGGTCCAGTGAATTGGACCCTGCCCTTACCTATACTCCATGCCCTGCCCTCCACTGCAGGAGGCTTATCTATACTAACATTGGCAAAACGGGGTCTCTCCTGTGTCTTCCTCCTGTAGGGGGGAACTTTCCCTCCCTAGGGTGCTGCCTGGCATCTATGCCCAGTGGGACCCCCAGTGGTTCAGCCAGCAACCCTTCTTTCCAGACAACTTGGAGGAGGGCAAGTCTAGCTTCAGGTGACTCTGTTCTGGGAAGTCCTGGGGAAGCAAATGACAACAGCTTGGCCAGATGGCAAATCTCCTAACCCCAACCACAGCAAAAGGTCACAGCCTGGACTTCAGCAAGGACCATGGTTTTTTGAATTTGGTGCCAACAAGGCTTGAAGTATGGCTAGAATAGTTTGCCAAGCTACAAATTCCCCCTCCCCTACTGTAGATGAAATCCCTTCCCCTACTACAGGTGAAAGCCCAGGCTTTCAAATACCTTGTGGTCTGGACTCTGGTGAAAACGTAGCTCTGTTAATTTGTTTGAGAGCGGGCAGGCATTTGGGCTTTAACAGTTCAGCTCCCTATCCAGAAGCTGCCCAAGGTCAGGGAGAGTCACCTGGGAGTCCTGCCCCCAGCCCCACCTCCACCCAACCTGGAGATAGCAAGGCCAGTTCTTAGAGACCCTCACACTCTGCAAACCTGAGGGGGAACTATAGGAGACTGTGTGCAGGAGGGGCCACAGGTATAAGGGGACTTATTTGATCAGTCAGTGGTGAAGGGAGGTAGTGGTGTGCTCCACATCCTGGGGCTCTGGATCTGATTTCAAACCAACAGTTTTAGTTTCCAAACAGGTCTTCTAGGTAATGCCTAAAGGACTCCAACTAAATTATCTCTGAATAACAATTTAGGGAGAACCTAACACCCCAGCTTAAAAAGTATAATAAGGAACGGGTACAGGCGATTGCACTAATGTACACAGCTATGATTTAACAATTAAAAAAGGAAAAAAAAAAAAAAAGGACAATAAGTATACAAATAAACTGAAAATACACATGGGAAGGAATCAGCAGAAAAATGCTGGCAACATGAAAAATCAGAGCAGATAAGCTCCTCTAAGAGATTACAATGGGGATACAGCTGAAAATACCATCCACATAGAAATTATTGAAATGATATAAATAGACTTCAGAACGTGGTTGGAAAATAAGATTAATGGAATTGAGGAGAAAATGGAAAGACAAATCCATAAAGAAGTAAAAAAAAAACTCAAGAAATCAGTGAAATTTGGGCAGTGACTGTGGCTCAAAGGAGTAGGGCACTGGCCCAATATACTGGAGGTGACAGGTTCAAAACTGGCCTCTGGTAAAAAACTGAAAAAAAAAAAAAAAAAAAAGAAAAGAAAGAAATTAAAGACAAAGTCACCAAGGATCTGGACATAATTAGGAAAAATATAGTGGAGCTCAAAGAATTTAAAGAGGTATTCAAGGAGTTTCAAAATACAGTAGAGAGTCTCAGCAATAGAGTAGAATATAGAGAAGAAAGAATATCAGAAATCAAAGACAAGACTTTTAAATTAACCCAAGCATTCAAAGAGGCAGGAAATAAGACTGAAGGCAGAATTATCACTGAGAGAGATATGGGACTACACCAAATGCACAAATTTATAAATCATAGGGATTCCCAAAGGAGAAGGAGAGTACTAAAGGCATGGAATCTCTACTTTAGGACATCATGGTAGAGAATTTCTCAAGCATTGCAAGAGACCCCAAAATTTTGGCACTAGGTAGTTTCAGAACACTAGCATGACTGAAATCAAACAAAACATGTCCTAGACACATTGTAATTAACTTGGTCAAAATGAAAGAGAAAATTCTGCAAGCAGCCAGACATACTCAACTTCTTATCTACAAGGGGCAAAATATCACAGTAACGTCATTCTTCCGCTGAAACTTTTCATGCCAGAAGATGGTGGTCATCCACCTTTAACCTTCCTAAGACAATTTCCAGCCTGCTAAACTAAGTTTCATATTTGATGGAGAAATCAAATCTTTTACTGACATGCAAACTTTGAGGAATTTTGCTATAAGAAGACCAGCTCTACAGGAAGTACTCAGATCCATTCTTCACACTGACCATCATAATGGACAACCACCAAAGAAAAGACATCCAGAATCTAAAGGACAAAACCTAGTTTCCACAGTGGTGCAAGGGATAAAAATAAGCAATGGACCTTCACAAAATAAGATGAATAGAAGTCCACCATACTTATCAATTCTGCCAATAAGTGTGAATGGCTTGATTCCCCATTGAAGAGTCATAGGCTGGTTTATTAGATTAAAAAAAAGCATAATTCAACTATATTTGGTTTAGGAAACACGTCTAACATTTAAGGACAAAAAAAGACTCAGAGTGAAAGGTTGGAAACAATATTTCAGGCAAATGGAAATCCCAAAGCAGGGGTTTGCAATCTTACTTGCAGATAAAATTGGATGTTAACCAAGAAAATTAAAGAAAGACAAAGACTGACACTGGTCAAGGAAACAATACACTAAGAAGAAATTTCAATCCTAAACATTTATGTGTTCAATTTAAATGCTTCCAGATATATAAAATGAACACTAACTGATCTGAACAATATGACATCCCCTAGCACCATAATAACTAGGGACTTCAACATCCTTCTGAGAGAACTGGACAGATCCTCTAAGCCAAAATTAAAGAAGCAAGGGACTTAAACACAACTCTAGAACAATTTGGCTTAATATACATATACAGAACATACTACCCCCAAACTACTGAATATACATTCTTCTCGCCAGCTAATGAATCATACTCCAAAATCAATCATATCCTAGGCCACAAATCAAACATCAATAAAATTAAAAGAATAGAAATTATTCCTTGTATCTTTTCAGACCATAAGGGAAGTAAGGTAGAACTCAACTCCAGCAAAAACTTTCATCCCTGTACAAAGTCATGGAAACTGAAAAACTTATGCTGATAAACAAATGGGTTCAGGAGGAGATAAAGAACGAAATCATTAGATTTATTGAACAAAACAACAGTGAAGCCACAAGCTATCAAAATCTGTGGTATACTGCAGAGGCAGTCCTAAGAGGAAAATTTATTGTGTTAAATGTCCACATCAACAAACTAATGAACAGAGTGCCCATCAACAAACTAACGAACTATCTCAGGGAGCTAGAAAAGGAAGAGAAATCCAATCTTAAAACTAGCAGAAGAAAAGACATAACCAAAATTAAATCAGAATTATATCTCTAATAACCTCAATAATAAATGGAAAAGGGGAAATATTAACAGATACCACAGAGATACAAAAGATCATTACTGATTACTACAAAAAAACTCTATGCCAAGTAATTTGAAAATGTGGAAGAAATGGACCAATACCTGGAATCATACCACCTCCCTAAACTCAAACAGATAGAATTATAAATTTTAAAGTGACCAATATCAAGCACCAAAATTGCATCAACAATACAAATTCTTCCAAAAAATAAAAGTCCTGGACCAGATGGTTTCACATCAAAATTCTATCAAACCTTCAAAGGGAGCTTGTACCTATATTGCAGAACCCATTCCAAAACATAGAGAAGGAAGGACCCCTTCACAACACATTCTATAAGGCAAACACCACCCTGATACCAAAACCAGGAAAGGATCCAACAAAAAGGAAAATCATAGACAAATATCATTAATGAATATTGATGCAGAAATATTCAATAAAATCCTAGCAAACAGAATACAGCTACATATGAAATTACACACACACACACACACACACACACACACACACACACACCATGATTTGGTGGGCTTTATTCCATGATACAGGTTGTTTTAACATACACAAATCCATAAATGTAGTTCAGCACATAAATAGAAATAAAAACAAAGACCACATGATTTTTCAATAGACACAGAAAAAGCAACAAAATTCAGCATCCTTTTCTGAAAAGAACACTTAAGAAAATAGGCATGAATGGGACATATCTTAAACTGATAGAAGCCATTTGCAATAAACACACAGCCAAAATTGTTCTAAATGGAGTAAAACTGAAAGCATTTCCACTTAGAACTGGAACCAAAGATATCCATTATCACCAATGCTATTCAACATAGTGCTGGAAGTCCTAGCCAATGCAATAAGGCAAGAGAAGGAGATCAAGGATTTTCAAAGGGGAACAGAGGAGGTAAAACTCTCTCTCTTTGTTGATGATATGATCTTATACGAGAATCCCAGGGACTCAACCAAAGACTCCTGGATGTGATCAAAGAATATAGTAACATCTCGAATACAAAATCAATGTCCACAAATCAGTAGACTTTGTATAGCCCAATAACAGTCTATCTGAGAATCAAAGACACAATACACTTCACAGTCACTTAAAAAAAATGTTATGGAGGGATGAGGGGAGGGGTACAGGGGAGGAGGAAGGGGGGTTGATGTGCCCCCACCTAATGAGCACAATGTAAGGGTATGTGAATCACCTTTTTGGTGCAGGACACAATTACAACAGGGACTTTACTTAACAAAAGCAAACATTGTAACCTAATCATCTGTACTCTTATATTAATCGAAAATAAAAAAAAAATGAAACATTTTTAAAAGGAAAATGAAATACCTGGGAACATACCTAACAAAGAACATGAAAGATCTTTACAGAGAAAACAACAAAGCCTTGATAAAATAAATAGCAGAAGACATTAACAAATGGAAGAACATACCATGCTTATGAATGGGAAGAATCAATATTGTTAAAATGTCTATGCTACTTAAAGCAATCTACACATTTAATGAAATCCTGATCAAAGTACCAATGTCACACTTTGAAGAACTTGAAAAAATGGTACTTCATTTAATATGGAGCAGAAAAAAACCCTAATAGCCAATGAAATTTTAAGAAATAAAAACAAATCTGGAGACATCACATTACCAGATTTCAGATTATACTATAAGTCTACAGTAAGCGAAACAGCATGATACTGGCACAAAAATAGAGATGCAGATCTATGGAATAGAATTGAAAACATTGTGATCAAGTCACCCTCATATCACCATCTGATCTTGAATAAACCAAAAAAAGCACACACTGGGGAAAAGAATACCTATGTAGTAACTGGTGCTGGGAGAACTGGTTAGCTACTTATAGAAGACTTAAACTGGACCTGCACCTCTCACCACTTCGAAAAATTGACTCTTGCTGGATAAAAGAATTAAATTTAAGACATTAAATGATAAAAATTCTAGAAGAAAGCATGGGAAAAACTCTTAACAACATTGGCCTGGGAAAAGATTTTATGAAGAAGACCCCTTGGCAATTGCAGTGACACCAAAAATAAATAAATGGGACATGATCAAAGTTAAAGGCCTCTGCACAGTTAAGGGTACAACACCTAAAGCATGTAACCTTCAGAATAAGAGAAGATATTTGCATGATACAAATCTGATAAAGGCTGATAACTAGAATCTACAGAGAACCTAAACTAATCAACAACAGCAAACAATCCCATTTATAAGCGTGAAAGAGACATGAACAGAACCTTTTCTGAAGATGACACACAAATGGACAATAAACACATGAAAAAATGCTCTTTGCCCCTAATCATCAGAGAAGTGCAAATCAAAACCACCCTGAGATATCACTTAGCAGCCATGAGAACAGCCCACATCACAAAATCCCAAAGCTGCAGATGTTGGTGCAGATGTGGAGAGAGGGGTACACATGTACACCGTTGGTGGCATTGCAAACCAGGTCTCTTTGGCAAAAAATATGATGAATCCTCAAGGAACTCAAAATAGATCTTCCATTTGATCCCACAATGCCATTATGAGCCATCTACCTAGAAGAAAAAAATCATTTTATCATAAGGACATCTGCACTAGATTGTTTATCACAGCTCAATTTACAATTGCCAAGATGTGGAATCAACCCAAGTGCCCATCAACCCATGAATGGATTAATAAACTGTGATGTATGTGTACCATAGAATATTATTAATCCATAAAAAATGATGGAGACTTTATATCTTTTATTGTAACCTGGATGGAGCTGAACAATATTGTCCTTAGTAAAGTATCACAAGAATGGAAAGGCAAGTATCCAATGTACGCAATACTAATATGAAACCAGTAGATAAACAAGTACATCCCCACATGAGAAAAAAACACAAGTAAATTTAAGGGCGGGAAGAAAAGGGGCAAGGAGAGGAGGAAGGATGATTGGTAAGTTCTCACCTGTTAGGCACAAGTAAAGATATACAGCACACCTCTTGGTGAAGGGCCCAACTACAGCTCGAACTTTACCTAACAAATACAAACAGCTAATCATTTATACTCTCATGTTAATCTGAAGTATTTTTTTTTTAAGTTAACAAAAAGAAAATACCAATCATAATTTGTAATTTTTTTTTAGTTTTCTGTTCAATGGATCTCTCCCCTAATAGGTTGTAAGCTCTAGAAAGTCAGCAATAGTGTTTGGTTTTGTTATCTGCCAGATTGTTAATGCCTAGAACATACTAGACTCAATATATGTTTATTGAGTGAATGAATAAATGAATGACTACCCTGAAGATCAGGCTTAAATGTCGATCCTGAAGGTAGATAACCCAGGATAACCATGTGGGTTTACCTGTACCTTACCTAGTTACCTTCGGTACTCACGGCCCTTGCAGTTTCATTTCAGTCAGAAGACAGATCACTGGAAATCATCCCCATTAGACCATTTGCTCAGAGGCCTGTCAGAAATCCTAGATTATTATTATAACTCTTCTAACATACTTACTAGTTTTGTGATCCTATGCAAGTCTTCTGCCACTCAGGACTTCAGTTTCTTTCTATGATAAATGTGAATATTAATTCTTATCCAGCCTACCACACAGTACTTCTGTGATAATCAATGTATCCTCTGTCCTGTTAAAATAGAACTAGATGTTAGTTCAAGTGCAGTTTCTTCTTGAGTAATCATTTATGTATCTTTGATGTTTTATGGTATTCTTAATACCTGTTTAAAGAGCATCTCTAAAGCAGAAACAGTCATGAATTTGATTTAAGAAGACATAGGACCTACCTTCTAAAAGTTTATAGTTCAGAACTTTATTGGATCCTTACTCCTTACCTACTACTCGCTACCACACTGGATAAGATGACCTTCTCTGGACTTACCCAGCTCCTGAACATTTATGTGTCACATTATTGTCATTTTCATGTTATATGTCTGTCTTTACTTCCAGATTGAACTCCCTAATGGCAGAGATTACACTGGTTTACTCACAGATACCTGGGGAGTATTCAGAGGCTATCATGTAGAGTGGCCAGCCAGTACCTAAACATTGAATGAGTACCCTTGTGAAGCAAGCAGCAAAGACATTTTTATTCCCATTTCACAGGTGAGGAGATTGGGGATCAGAGAAAGAGTTACTTGTCTAAGGTCACAAAGATTATTAGACTCAGAATTTGAACCAAGTATTTAACTCCCAGCCAAGCTCTGTTCAGTAAGATCCAAAGTTTTAGAGGGGGCAAAAAGGACATAAACAACTCAAGAGAATCTTTGCTGTGTACATGACATGGGAGAAAGTGAGAACTTTCCCAGGCTCAGTGGCTAAAATGAAAAACTTTAGGGAAATTTTCAAGAGGTTTGCACCCTAGACCCAGATTGGGACATTTGTTGATCATCGGATACCTACACTGTCATGGCTTCTTTTGCTCATGACTTCTTGTCCCCTAACTTCCCACCATCTCTAGTTTCCCTTTAGTTCAGCTAAGAGACAATGGATTTTTTCAAAATGGACTCACCTGAATGTTTGGGGGAATCACAAGAGTAAAGAAAAAAAAACAGGAAATACCCATGCAAGAAGCCACCACCCAGAATCCTAGAAGCCCTGTGCTTAGAAGACTGATGAGTAATCCTAACACTTTGTATTTGGGATTTCCATTATGCTGACATTATTGTGACTATGTTCCACATAATACATATTGATTACATTTCCTTTTATTTTTTATTTATTCTTATTTATTTATTTATTTATTTATTTATTTTTGAGGCAGAGTCTCACTATGTTGCTCTCAGTAGAGTACCTTGGCATCACAGCTCACAGCAATCTCCAACTCTTGGGATTAAGCAATTCTCTTGCCTCATTCTCCCAAGTAGCTGGGACTACAGGCACCCGCCACAATGCCTGGATATTTTTTGGTTGCAGTTGTCATTGTTGTGTTGCAGGCCTGGGCCGGGTTTGAACCCTTCACCCTTGGTGCATGTAGCTGGAACCACTGTGCTATGGGTGTGAACATTTTCTGTTATTTTCTTTCATACAGAGTCTCACTCTGTTGTCCCAGGCTAGACTGCCCTGGCTTCAGCCTTGCTCACAGCAACTTCAAATTCCTGGGCTCAAGTGGTCCTCCTGCCTTAGTCTCCCAAGTAGCTGGGACTACAGGCACCTATCACAATTTTTGTTGCTAATTTTTGTTTCTTTTTTTGTTTTGAGATGGAATCTCACTCTGTCCCTCCTGGGTAGAGTGCTGTGGCATCATACCTCACAGTAACCTCAAACTCTTGGGCTTGAGTAATGCTCTTGCATCAGTCTCCCAAGTTGCTGAGACTACAGGCATCCACCACAATGCCCAGTTAGTTTTTCTATTTTTAGTAGAGACAGGTCTTGCTCTTGCTTAGGATGGCCTTGAACTCCTGAACTCTACCTGTGTTGGTCTCCCAGAGTGCTAGGATTACGGGTGTGAGCCACCATGCCTGGCAGATTACATTTACTTGTTTTGTAGCACGTTACTTTTTTTTCCTGGAAGTCGTAACCACCATGCTTTCTATTTGTTTCATTTCCTATATACCTATCACTATTCCCCCAAATTTCTTCCAGAACTACAAATTTATGACATATATTTCTCTGAGTTTTATGACTGGCATTGGCATGATTTTTTTAAAAATCAATCATATTGGTATTCCTTCTCCTCCTCTTCTTCTTTTTTTTTTTTTTTTTTTTTCCAAGACAAATTCTCACTCTGTCACCCTGGGTAGAGTGCCATGGCATCATCATAGCTCGTAACAACCTCAAACCCTTGGGCTCAAGTGATCCTCTTGCCTCAGCCTCCCAAGTAGCTGGGACTATAGGTGCCCAATAAGATTCCCAGCTAGTTTTTCTGTTTTTAGTAGAGATAGGGTCTGGCTCTTGCTCAGGTTGGTCTTGAACTCCTGAGCTAAAGAAATCCACCTACCTCTGCTTCCCAGAGGGCTAGGATTACAGGTGTGAGCCACCACACCCAGTTTCTCCCAGCTTCTTGAAGTTGATGTTTTCTGTCCTCTGCTAAGTCTGAGAAGTTTTCACCTACTATTTCTTTGAATATCAGTCCTGTTCTTTCTCTTCTCTTTCTGGAATTCTGGTGATGCAAATGTTGGTTCTTTAGGTGTCGTCCCATAGGTGCCTGAGGATGTGTTAATTTTTTTCAGTCTATTTTCTCTCTATTGTTTAGACTGAGTAAATTTAAGACACAATCTGTCCCAAGTTCACTGATTGTATCTTCTGTTATCTTCACCCTACTATTAAGCCCATCCAGTAAGGTTTTTATTCATGTTATATTTCATTTCTATAATTTTCCTTTTGTTATTTTTTATAACGTATGTTTTTTTGTTTGTTTGTTTGTTTTGCTAAGCTTTTCTATTTTGTCATTTGTTTCAAGAAAATCCATAATTTTTTATTGGAATATTTGTATGATAGTGCTTATTGTGGCAATATACTTCAATCAGTGCTGCTAGGTTACTTGGTGTCTCTGGTATTCAGGGACAATAGAACATTTCCTGGGCTGGATCATTTCTTGTGATAGAGCCACCTTTGCCTTTTCCTTTGGACCTTCTGGTATCTCTAAAGGGGCAGGTTGGTCTCATGCCACAGATCATTAGAGGAGCTACTTACCTCCTTAGTGTTGGTGTTTGGCTCCCATTTAATCCTAGAGAACAGTGAGCCTGCTTGGGCTGCCTCCTGTTGTTATCTTGGGGGTTTGGAAACATCATGTCTGGTCACCTTTTCTTGTTGGGTATGCTGTTTGTAGGATGCTGCTTCCTGTTTGGCAGTTCCTAACCAAGCCATCATTCTCTCTCCATCTTTCGGAACCCTTCTTTGTTTTTTTTGTTTGTTTGTTTGTTTTGTTTGTTTGTTTTTCTTGCATTATTTCCAGGGTTATATATTGTACTTAGCTTGGAGATGCAGTGAGAAACAAGTCTACACCATCTTTGCTATCTTGCAAGGAGAATTTTTTATAATTTATCAGATGATTTTATTTCTTCTCATTGATGGAACTGGTCTAAACATGTACACTTATACCTAGCCTGCCATCATGAAAAATTTAATATACATATTTTTAAACAATAAATTTCCCTATTCTTTTCTGTCCTATTGTTTTTGAATTCCCGTTAGTATGATATCGAATTTCTTGGGCTAATCCTCCAATTTTCTATCATTTTTCCTACTTCCGATTTCTTAGTCATTCTGTTTTATTTTTCTATGAGATTTCCTTAATTTATTTTTAACCTTTCTACTTAAATTTTATTACTTCATATTCCTAATGTCCAAGCAATTTTATTCTTGTTCTACAAATACTCCTTTTTATAACCTCCTTTGGAAAATTTTAAATTAGTATTTTCTTATATGCTTGATGAAATTATTTGTAGATGTCTTTGAAGTTGTTCTTCGTTACCTGCTTTGTCTCACTTTCATTCAACTTAGTTTTTTTTGTTTGTATGTTTGCTTTTGGTCTTGTCTTGCATGTAAATAGCTTTCTTCAAATATATCATAATTCTTGGTCCATTGTCCACTTATGTTTAAGAGGGAACCATTGAAATGCTGATGGAAAGCTCTCTTTGGGGAAATGTCACTGAATGATGGGCTTCACTATAGAATCAACCAATGGCAACACGGTCACTTGTAGTGTGGCCCCCAAATATGTTTCTGTTCTTTAACTTGGGATGGTCATTGTTCTCAGAGTGGCCTTCTTTCTTTTGCTGGGGACATATATGTATAAGTTAACATTACTTAGAACTTTTGTCTAGCTGTGAAGAAAGGGGAATATGCTGGAAGTTTGCCATTTATTAAAGGACTTCCTTTCTCTTTATCTTTTCAGTATGGAAACTTAACCTTGCCCTTTGTTGTTTCATATATCTGCAACTTTGTATTCTTGCAGATTTAATATCTAGGAACTATATGCACTGTCTTCAAACATTTAATTTTGAAATTTTAGTTTTGACATTTTATTCTAGACCTGTTGCTCAAGGTAATCTTTGATTAATATAAAATAGCAGTAAAATATCTGTCTTCCTGTGTAGAGTGGTATAAATAGACTAGCTTTGTCAAGGTTTAAAATAGCCTATTCTAGAGATTTTTAATGTTAAAAAATACTTCAAGGAAATATAGTACAAGAAAGGTACTGGGTTGCAAGTGAGGAGCTCAGTTTTAGCCAGAATTCTCCTGTGTCACCTGGGGCATATCCCATGTTGTCTTTGCTCCTCAAGTCCCATTCTGTAAAGAGAATGGAAACTAGATGTTCCCTAAGATCCTCAATGCTCTAAGGCATTCACAATTCTAGAAATAACTTTGATATGTATTGTTATTGGTTATTTTATATCAGATAGTGTGGTACTAAAAGATAAAAGCTCAATTATAAGTAAATATGGTCCCTTTTAAAGTTATATAAGTTCTATTAAAAAACTGGCCAGACAATAACTTAAATGAAGAACTTAGTCCTGATGAAAGTACTTTCTAAAGTGGAAAAACGGCATAATTTATTATTCTCATGGTACAGTAAGAAAAGAAAAATGATACCCAGAAGTGTTAGTTGATGGGTTTAATGTTGAAATAAATGCGAGATTAACAGAGCTACAGAAAGACCCAAATTCAAAATAACAAATCTAGTACTTTAGAATATATTATACTAATTCTCTAGTTATAGAAATAAACTAATCACAATACCTCCCTTTGCAAATATCAATACATGTGTTAAAATTGATGTGGTTATGAAGCTGAAAAGTCTAAAGTATTCTTAGGCTTTAATCTTTAGTGCTCATTTGCAAATACTCTCAAAGTTAAATTTTAATTTCCTTTTGCAGGTCTTTTTTAATTTCAGATTAATATGAGGGTACATACAATTGCATTACACAATTTGCTTTTGTAAGGTTAAAGTCCAAGTTGTGGTTGTGTTCTTCACCCAGAAAATATGCATGTATCCTTTGGGTACATCCCTTCCTCCCTCCCCCCTATTGAATTTAATTGAGTTTTTCTCCCATGTGAGCCTGTACTTATTAAACTACTAGTTTCAGTTTAGTGTTGAGTAAATGGGATATTTGTCTTTCTATTTGCTTAGGAGGATGTTCTCCAAATCTGTCCAAGTTGTTACAAAAGATGCAAAATCTCCATCTTTTTGTGGTTGAATATTATTCCATGGTATACCTATGACATAGTTTATCAGTCTATTCATATGTTGAAGGACACTTGTGTGGTTTCCACATCTTTGTGATTGTGAGCTGAGGTGCCATAAACATTCACCTGTAGATGTCCTTATGGTTAAAAGACTCATTTTCTTTTGTGTAGATACCTAGTAATGGAATTGCAGGATCAAATGGTAGGTCTACTTTTAGTTCTTTGAGGAATCTTCATACTTCCTTCCATAGAGGCTGTACTAGTTTGCAGTCCAACCAACAGTGCATGAGTGTTCCCTTTTTTTCTGCACCCACACCAGTATCTGTAGCTTTGGGACCTTGTGATGTAGGCAATTCCCACTGGAGTTGGGTGACATCTCAAAGTGATTTTGATTTGCATTTCTCGGTTAGAGATGATGAGCATTTTTTCATGTGTTTATTGGTCATTCATTATATCCTGATGGGAAAAGTTTCAGTTTATGTTTTAGTTTTTAATGAGGTTGTTTGCTATTTTCTTATTGACTTGCTTGAGTTCTTTGTAGATTACGACAATTATCTCTTTGTCAGATTTGCAGCATGCAAATATCTTTTCCCATTTTGAAGGTTGTCTCTTTTGCTTTGTTGATTGTGTCCTTAGCAGTGCAATTTAATTCCCTTTTGTTTCCTCTATTGCAGATCTTTTACTAGCTTCAAAGAAGCTTCTTCAGGAGAAGACTGAAGTGATTCTTACATATTTCTAAAAAAGAGAAGTTTAACATTACTTTAGAACTTTTGTCTATGATAGATTCCGACAGAAGCATTAGGAATCAAGTGAAAGCGATTTTTTTTCAAGCTACAAATTGTCATATATGATCAAAAGATGAAAATGTAAAGACAGTTTGGATGATTATGACAAATGTAATACAGTATTAAAATATTAAGGATGGATCAAATTATCTTTTTTGGAGTAGTACATGCTAATTTTATTTCATGACAAAGGAATGCCATGACTTGATTCAAAATGTTAATGTTAAAAGTTTTAGAATTTATTAAATGATGTTTCTTTTCTCCTGTCTTCATAGTTTTCTAAATTATTCATGTGGATAACTTCTGTAATAAACCAATGTATTTATTTAGCGAAAAGTAATTTTTAAAGTGGCTTTTTTGGGATATTTAATCTTCAAAGTCTGCAATTAATTATTGTAAGGCTCAACACAGGCATGATCACTTGGGTGGTTATTTGGGATCCAAATAAAAATGCAATCCCCCAGATTTTATCAATGGGAAAGAAGCCAAACTCTGTAAAATAATTTGAAGATGTTTGTTCTGAGTCAAATTTGAGGACCCTGGCCAGAACTACACCCAAGAAGCCTTGAGCAAATAAACTTGCTGTGGCTGGAAGGCAGTTTGGTTTTACATACTTCAGGGAGACAGGAGTTACATGTAAAGTCATAAGTCAATACATGGAAAGCATATGTTGGTTTGGCCTGAAAGGTGGGACATCTCAAAAGGTGGGGGGGGGGGAGGGCCCGTACAGGTTACAAGGGAGTTTGAAAATTCTTTGACTTGTAATTGGTTAAAGAAATACAGCCTTTTCTAAAGGCTTGGGATGTTTTAAGTTAAGAAAGTCTGTCAATCAGAGACAAGCTACTGGCCATACGGCCATATATTATGTAGATTGAGGACATGCAGGTTTGTTTGTGAGTTACAAACCTATATCTCCAAGAAGGGAGGGGGACATGAAGAGCCCTTTCTCAGGGCTAGCAACTTAGTTTTAAGGTATCCCCTTGGCCAAGAGGACGTCCATTCAGGTAATGGGGGGGAAGTCTTAATAATTTACTTTAAAAATAATACTTTTATTTACAAGTTCACAATGTAAAGGTAAATTGTAAGATGAGCATAATGGTATCACTGTTGTCCCTGGGTCAGTCGATGTCTTTTTCTTAATATATCAAGTTCAATATATGTAAAAGTATATCTCCCGTATTTAATCATGACCTCCTAGACTGAGTTTCTGATTCATCAGGCATGAGACAATGGTGTTTTTTGATCATCATTATGTCAAGATGACGCCAAATGAAAATATAACCCAATATAGTATTTTAAAGTGAAGTAGGGTTTAGAAATCTGACTCAACCTCTTAATTTACAGATTTGGAAAATAAAAGTCCAAAGAAATTCAGAGACTAGCCTGAGGTTTCACAAGTAATTACTAACTAATGCATGATTCTTCTCCTAAGTAAATGTCTTTTTTCCTGCATGTCAAAAGTAAGACATTTTTAGATAAAATTATAATCTCTTAAAAATTATAGTTCCATTTTCTTTTCTGTAAAAAACTATACTGGACTGCATCTTTTCCACAAAAGCTTTGTGGATTTATAGATTCATGGGGGATAGTACCATGAATTGAATCCCAGTGCCTAATGAGTGTCTAATGAAATGATTGGATATAGAAGGCACCTAATTGTTGTTTAATATATCAAGTAACGGCTTCAAAGTTAAATTTTAACTTTAACTTTGAAAATATTCATTTTCAAATGCATGAAAGCTGAGAAATATCATCTACTTTTTAACTAGAAAAGTAATTATTTTAGCTGTCTTTACTTAAATAATTTGGCAATGTGTATCAATTATTTCTTTTATTTATTTATTTTTTATTAAGACATTTTTTAAACTCTAAGTAAATAGTTTTATGCACACATTGCTTTGACACTATGCTAAAGCAATAGTTTTATGCACAGAGATGGTTATCACAGTAACATAGGGAAAAGTGGAAACAACATAAATGTCTAATAGTAGAGATATTTTAAATAAGTTATTGTATCTCCACATAATGTATTATTAACAGCCATTAAAATCAGGTTGTAGAATTTTATTTAATAACATAAAAAAGAGCCTTATTATAATGCTAACTTCTAAAAGCAGGATATAAAATTATATGCACAATTTGGTCTCAATTATGTAAAATGAATATAAATGAAAGGAAATATGCCAAGATAGTATCAATTTTTACCTCTGCATGATGAGATGTTTTTTAATTTGTTTTTTAAATTCTTTATTTTGTTATAATGGGTATGTATTGTTTTTATAATCATGAAAGGAAGCAAAGATGATGTATATTCAATTGTTCCAAAATGATTAGAATAAAGTACTTGAAAAAATAGCAGTGGGAAAGGCTTTGTTTTCTTTCTTATGCATTGTTTATAAGGAAAATAATTCCTATCAGTCTCTATTTTCAAAAAGCACAATGTACACTCTTTACACAGTTGCCAATACAATGTTGGGGTAGTATTGGTAAAAAGCACAGATGATTACTCCACAGACATTACCGTTGATTAACTGACACTTTGAAAGGATCCCTCTCCAACAAAAATAACATTTTGTCCATGTCCTCTAATTTCACACAATGAGAGTGTAATTTAAATATATATGTTTTTGAAATTTTCTATCTAGTTTGAAGAGATATTATGTAAATATTTTGAGTACTGAATTTAAAGTTCAACATAATGGAATAGCACCTATTTAACAACCGTGCTATTGAAAATAAAGACAACTTTTACAAGTTTTAATTGGCAAGGACCTTTGTGCATAGAAAGGTTACCTTCATTTGAATTCTCTTTGTATTTATGTGGTACCAGGCTGCCTTAATAGCTCACCAATCAGCTATGGATCATCTGTCCTCATTGGATAGATACATCTCTCTGATGCAGATAATCTATTTTGAAATGAACAAAGGGGCAAGGGTCTTTTCTGAGCTGTTCCATAGGAGATGAAAATGGAAATGAATGCCCAGAGGGCCCTTCATGCATCAAGTTGCTGCTGACTCATAGGCAGTAGGTGCTGTTTGTCCAGCTAGGTGGATAGATGTAGGTAATTCAACCTAGCATATTCTCTTCCAAAGTTGTTTTTGTGGTAAGGAAGTGCATTTCCAAAATGGTAGATTGACAGGGTTTGGTAGCAATAACTGGCAGGGAAATAGTATCCACATCCTACTTCTTGTACCTCATTTTCATGAAGGCATCAATTAACCATCGTGCTTGATCTAGCCCTGTTCTCAGCAGTTCCATTCTCTTAGTTGTTGTTTCAGCACCTCTTTGCCTTTTACCCAGTCCTTATATTATGTCCTCCCTCTGTGTTCTGTTCCAACATTCTAACTCAATATTTGATGTCTTTCTTTTTGTCTCTGGTTTGAGCCTGCTTTCACTCCTTGGAAGCTGATGCTGACTTACCTATGACCCTGACCTCCAGCCCCTCCACCCTCCTCCTACACAGGGCTCTTCTGTAGAGGCTCCCCACAGAGCTCTAGACAGAGGGGATTTCAAACATCTGCCGAAATTAGCCCTTCACATATCACCACTGACCAGAGCTAAGGCTAGTTTAAATAAACAAATAATTAGATTTGAAAGAGATATGTGCTTGTTCAACAACAAACCAAAATGTAACATTATCCAGAGGGGCCCTCTAAATGAGAGCTTATTTTACCACATCAGTAGGGAAATATATAATTTGAAAACATTTAAAGGGAATCATTTTCCTCTCTTGTGACTGACACTGAACATTATCCAGTCCCCCAGTCCAGTGTTTCACATTAACCCATTTTCAAGTATTAGGTGTGAATAAATAGTATGTTCGTGTAAGCAAAGGACAAAATTCAGTGTCCAATAATGTGAAGCTGATTTCACCGCATTAAATATAAAGCAATCAGGCTCCAAAGAAGTTTGGAACATTTTTATTAAGGCACTACTTTTTAGGGTCCTATTGTTTGCAAGCATTGGGCAGCTTAGCGATTTTGAGATGCTTGTTAATATTGAATGTTTTCTCATAGACCATCAAGTCATTTATTACTGGTGAGATCCAGAAATATTGAAACAAAGTGACAGAGAGCTTCCACCACTCACATGTGCTTTGTGGGCATCAGGAGTCAGCAAACTCCTCAGTAGGCAGTGCTTACTAGCAAGTTCATTAACTATTTTCTTCTAGCCCCACAAAGCCAAAAAGCTAATTGCTTACTTGCCAGGCAGGGTGGGCCTTGCTCTCTGGTTCTTAGTGATTGAGAGAACTGAAACTTGTTTGTATTTTCCAGCCAGTAACAGTTTCAACTAATGCTTTCAAGATGGAAACACTCTGGTTAAGGCACTGAGAAGAATTTGAAAGAATTGTTGATTCTGGAAAATTAAAGTATAAACAGAGGACAATTTTAAGAATTTATAAATCCTTCTTCCTGATTCTGAAGTCTTTCCTTGAGGCTGACATTAGGCAGGGCTTATTCATTTTCCTTTAGGGGAGAACCATGAAGTCAAGCTCCTTAGGAGATGTTTTGGCTTGACTAGCCACAAGTTTCTTCTGTAGTCAAACATTACAAATTTTTAATTTTGACATTCTGAATTAATGATAAATCAAGCCAAGCAAGACCGAAGTTTTGTATTTGGTAGCTATCAAAGTAACCTTTGCTATGTTATATATGTAAATAAGTTTGAGGAGGTGGGGTAGGGAAAAGACATAGGTGAACACAGCTCAGGAGTACCAGGTCCTAAAGTAAATATAAATCATCTATTTCCAAGTGAGTAGCATCTTGTTTGCATGTCACTCCCATCTCTTCTTTGGCTGGTACTTTTTTTTTTTTTTTAATAGATTTTATTTTATTTTATTTGTGATTTTTGGCCAGGGCTGGGTTTGGACCTGTCACCTCTGGCATATGGAACCGGTGCCCTTACCCTTGGAGCCACAGGTGCCGCCCTCAGCTGGGACTCATGCTAATTGTTTTCCCATCTTCACTTGCTTTGGTATACATGGAAATGAGGAACCTGCCTATCTTTAAGTTCAACTTTTGAATGTTTAGAGTAACTCCCAACTTCTGCCAGAATTTCTGAGAATTGACTATAAGTTTTCCAAAATTTGGGGAGTTAATATGTGTAAGAACTGCTTGTAGTTAACTTGCAGATGTTGCTGAAGCACTATCGAGCAATCAGTCTACATTTACTGGTATCTCACAGCATGCCCGACAGAAAGGAAGCATTGAAATAGCAGGCCTGGCTCCCATTTCTTGCAAAATTACAATGTGGCTTGAGAGGTAAGTCTTAGAGAATATTTATAACCACAGATAGAAAATTCAATACAAAAAAGATCTATGACAGAGGATCAATATTAAAGGTAGTCAGAGAAGGACAAAAATCACGTAAACTATAGTAAAATATTAATCCCTCTGACTGAATGGAGCCCTTCTCAGCCAAGAGGACACCCTAAACTGAGTTTCTGGCCATGAGAAGAGAGGTTCTCAGATGAGCTTCATCATGTCCCCTCCCCTCTTGGAGATGTCCTTTGTATCTCATTTACAGGCCTAAGGCCCAAACACACCTGCATGTCCTCAATTTACATAACAGTTCACTTGAGTCTGGATATATAGCCAGTGACTTGTCTCTAATTGTCAGACTTTCTTAAGTTAAAACTTTGCAAACTTTCAGACAAATCTTTATTTCCTTTAACCAATTACAAATCAATGAGTGTTTAAACCCACCTATTACTTGTAACTCCCACTCCACTCTTCATTGAGATATCCCACCTTTAGGGCCAAACCAATGTATACCTTCCATATATGAATTTACAACTTTATGTGTGGTCCCTGCCTCCCTGAAATGGATAAAACCAAACTAAAACCCAACCACAGTGAACCCACTTGTTCAAGCCTTCTTGGGTGTGGCTGTAAGCCATGGTCCTCAAACTCGGCTCACAACGAACCTCTTTATTTTACAGAGTTGGCTTGTTTTCCATTGACACTCCGTTCTATACAAAAAGAGTGAGGGGTTTAATTATGGAGGTGAAACTCGAGTGGGATTTCAAAGAAGGCAAGATGCAGACACAGAAAGAACACAATAATGTCAACAGTTTTATAAAATGATGTTCCCTCCTATTTAAAAATAGCTTCTTCTCACTAGATACTAGAAGGTGAAAAAAGATAAAGAATGGTGCATTTCATTTGATTAATGTGTAAATATCAAATTCCCCCATCTATTGATAAAACTGTTAAATGTATACTTGCAATTCTATTGTTAATGAACAATGTATTTCTCTCATTAAATATGTTACGGCTGAAATATCACTGATGAAATAAATGCTCCTGACAAAATGTATTGTTTTATGTATAGTAGATATCTAAGATATTTTTCCAGAGTTAAACAAAATTAAGAAGCTGCTAGCTTAATTTGTATGGTTACTAACAAATTGGTGGAGAAGAAAGGGACTTAAGCTTCACAAATATTCAGTAAATAATGCAAATGCATGAATTTATGAGTAGCGATATAGTTTTTGCTTATCAGTTGAAAATATAGGCAGTTCCCAGGTTATGAATAAGATATGTTCTGAAGGTTTCTTCTTACATTGAATTTCTATGTATGTTGGAACAGGCACATTTACCTATTATGTATAATAGGCTCTATTCCTAAGTGCAGGTTGTATGTGCATCAGATGTTTGTAACTTGGGGACTGCCTATAGACATAAATGTAGATAATGTATATATCATTTTGTTTTTTTTAATTTGGACTTTCCTTTGGCTGGTAAGCCTAAATATATGATTTGACTAAAATATAGCAGAATTTAAAAGAATGATTTGCATGCCAGTCTTTTTTTTATTAAATCATAAATGCATACATAATGTATACATTAACACATGTATGGGGTACAATGTGCTGATTTCACATAGAATTAGGAACATTTACATCACACTGGTTAATATAAACCTCATCTTGTTTACTTAATTATTGTGTTAAGATATTTATACTCTATACTTAATAAATCAGACAAGTATCCTTGCATTATGCACCATAGGTGTGATCCCACTATTCACCCTCCCTCAATATGACATCCCCCCTCCTGATTTTAATGAGCTTTATCCTCTTGTGAGAGTTAGCCAGGAACAATAGGCCCAGGAAGAGAAACGAAGCCATGAAAAAAGAATCTATAGAATTCCTAGAGTCCATGTAAGAAAGATAGCTTTCACACTGGGAGACCCCAGAAATTGGCCAGAGTTATGCTTAAATAACTGAAAATAATGGGAGAAATGTTCAGTTTGATGTTTGAAGCTGAGTAGCACTGCAGGAGGGCTGGCTGATCTAAGACAGCAGCCTTAGATCAGGGCAAGTCTAAATCAGTCATTAGGTCAGTTATCACAATTGAGTTTATCTCTGTCACTCTCAAAGTGCTGCTTCAGAAAAAACAGTATTAGCATGACCTAGGATTTGTTAAAAAGGCAAATCATCCCAGATCCACAGAACTTGGCTGTGCTCAGGACTCTGTCTTAACAAGCTCTCCAGGTGATTCTGAACCACAAGTCACACCTGAGAACTATACTGATCTACCTATAAGGAACATGCAGATGAGACGCTCACACTATATATGTGAGACAAAAAATGAACCAAACCTTGACTGAGAGTTTTTCTGCATCTATATTCCAGGGATGCCCCAACCACAAGGCCAGAGATCCAATTATATGAGATGATGTTTGCTTTCCTTCAGGGGAGAACCCACCAGAACCTGAAAACTTTTTCACCATCGAGTTTCTAGGTAATTAAGAAGATACCCAAAGAGAACTGATGTCACCTTATGTGAGCATATTTAAGTATTTCTTCAATTCTTTTCTTGTCTTAGAAGCCTCATTTCCTTATGTTTTTCTCCTTTTCCCAGGGAAGGCAGTTATATCTCCCCTGGTAACTGCTTATTAAATACTTAAAACATTTACTATACAAGTGTCTTTGGTATCTATTTTTCTCATTTAAATACTTAAAACATCTACTATACAAGCGTCTTTGGTATCTATTTTTCTCATTAGTAAGTTGCTCATCACTAGTTTTTCCCTTTTTGTTCACACTCTGAGTGTTAAGTAGGAGTGCTGGTGGGTTTAAACACAGCAAGATACAGAGACACTAAATCACAGAGAGAAGTCATCGGGGGTGTTGGGGTACTTTCAATAATCCACCTGTCTCATACATCTGAAATGCACTTAATGACTGCCTGTGTGTCACCATGTGTCTGGTGTTTTCTTCTGTGCTATAATAAAAAAATAAGATTCCATCCCTGGTGGAGGGAGCACAGATTTTTTAAAATATGAAGTGCAAATATCTACATACAATAACTAAGAAAATGCCATGAAGGCTACGTTGAACAGTTTGATGAGAATATTTCAGATTGTATATGAAACCAGCACACTGTACCCCTTGATTGCACAAATGTACACAGCTATGATTTAACAATAAATAAATAAATAAATAAATAAATTTTTTAAAAAGCAATGGTCAGAGCACACAGCACTGTCAAATTCAAGGCCAACCTAAGCTTAAAAAGAGAGAGCGGGCAACTTTTAAACCTGTGGGCAAGTCACAGGACTCTAAGTAGTCCTTTTAAAATCCCCTGTCAAAACAATATAAAACAATATAAAAGAGCATTAGACTGTGAGCAGACTTTCGGTAGCAAATACCTAGGCCTGGTACTAAGCTAAACATTTTCTGCAGGTAAGGCCAGTACACAAAAAAGATTCTATAACCAAACCCTTCTTCCATAAAAGCATACTTAGAAAAAAATTACATTTTCAGATTTCAAAGACAACCAGCGGCAATCATTTGACCGGGCGCCACTTACTAAGGACGTCGCGGCCTCCCGCGTCAGAGGACACCTGCTGAACCACAGGGTGCGCAGAATGCCCAGCTCCGGGGGAAACTCGCCACCAGGGATGAAAATATGTGGGCAGCGCCAGGCCTGGTTCCCTTAAACTTCACGCCTCCCACCTCGGCCACGCCTCAAGAATAAAGCCCCACCGATCACTCCGCAGCACAGAAGTCCCCTCCTTGTCACTTTCTCCTTATTCCCACCACACTCCTAGGTGCCAGGGTGTGAGGAAAGCCCAAAATGTAACATCTTTTTTTCCATCTGGGAGAAATAAATGAGCTAGTAAAAAAGGAAAAGAAAAAAAATCCTTATCACTACCTGAGCAGCTATTGAATATTGTGGCCTTTAACTGTGAGCTTTCCCATACGGAACCCCAGAAACGGACAGACTTACCAACCACGCCACCGACAGCTGGAGAGACAAGATGGCGCCCAGGCATCAAGGGGGCGGAGCAACACGGCACTTCCCGCGGATAGTTCCGGCCTAGATGGCACGTGCTAGCGCACGCCTTCCCAACTGACCAATCAGATAAAAGAATGGTTTCTCACTGCTTCCACCGCCACAGGAAGAAGTCACAAGGCGGACGTTAGGAGTGTTGTTCTAACATATGTCCCCCTGTGATGAAGGAAACAAAAGAATTGAGCTAGGTGTTCCTGTTCTCCACCATAATTCATAGTCACTCCTATTGGGAACTTTTGTTCTCAAATCACAACCATTTTTCAACCAGAGCCCTATTGCTTTACTTCAGTTACCTCCTTGTCCCACTTGGTCGTAAGGAAACTCAGGTTGCTGCCACTCCAAAGCAAGTCCCTTGTGGAGTATGTGACCTCTTCTAAACATGCCAGGATGCTAATTATGATGACACTATAATATTTTGTCCAAATTGGGTACTTTGAAAGTGAAAGGAACACTTACATATTTTTATATTTGTTTGAGATTTTGAGATTTGATAGTTGTGGGCCAAATATTCTAAAAATTAAAATAACTGTGTATTAAAGCAAAAGCTTTTAAAAATGTCTATTGACGATATAAATATCAAAAATACAGAATGATACTTTTAGAAACATGTTAATTTATTTTATTTATTTTTTAAATATATTTTTTATTATTATTTTTTTTTTTTTTTTTTTTAGTTTTGGCCGGGGCCAGGCTTGAACCCACCGTCCCACCCCACCCCCCCCCACCCCCGTGTATGGGGCCGGTGCCCTACTCCTTAAGCCACAGGCACCACCCATGTTGATTTATTTTAATTAGTGTTTTAGATTTAATTGTCTTTAATACTGAGTCACTGATATTTTCTGAAAAATATTTTTTAATATGGTATTATTGTTTTTAAAATTTTTATAAGTTGCCTACAGTCTTCTCGAGCATGTAGTCTATTGTTGATACATGTGAAATTTTTAACACTTTCACTTTACTTTTCACTGTAGATTATATTTTAAACTGAGAAAATAAGCTAAGAGAAATTTTGCTAAACCAACAATATCATTTGTTTTTGTGCATTGAAATATGCATTTTTTTCAGCCCAAATATTTTTCCAAGTACTCTCTTTTGGTATTTATTCAGAGTAACTATCTTTGGTGTGTATTTCTATGAGATAAATTTTATAAAAATAATATTTATATTATTTATAGTTACTTTGAACATTTAGCCAACTTTATATTCCACAAATTGCAAAACTTCTTAAACCATATTTCTCTAAGAATGTGAATTCATACAAGTTCATAAAGGAACCACATTGAAATATTCTTCATACAGATTTTATATATTAAGAAGAACGAGTATAGAATTTGAAAGTCAAATATTATAGTTTATTTAAGGACCAATGAAAATTTGTTTGTATTTTCCCTTGATTTTTAAGGAGTAAGTTTAAATGTTCTCTTGTGTCAGAGGCTTTGTTTTCAATAGATGGAATCTGCAAAATTTTCACTACCTGAATTTTATTTACACAGCAATTGAATTGTTAGAGTGAAAAATTTAAAATGATTTTTAACCCAATGCAATTCAATTTTATAAGTCTCGTGTTAGACCATTTAAGTTTATTTGCAAAATAGTTTTTTTAAAGATCAAATATTTGTAAAATCCTGTTTAAAATCAACACAGAGAGAAAACATGTGCTAATGTTTGTCTTTTAGTTTTTTCAAACGAAGTTTGATTCATCTGTTACCTATAAGATTATTTGTGCATTTCAACACTTACAGTTTATATTTCAATTGCTGTTTGAATACATTTTCATAGGTTTTTCAATTTAATGTGAATTTTTATTTTTTACTATGAATTTGTGCTCCGCCCAATTTAAATTCATATTATACTGCAATAATTTTAAGTATTCTCTGAAATGAATACTTCCGATTTACATAGTGATATCACTGTGTCCTCCTGGTGAATGATATGACACATATTTTGTATACTTTACATATTATCAACGTTCTTGAAAACAGAAATTTAATGTTTAAAGTTTCATGAAACATGTACATTATTTTAGCACATTGCTTCTGAAGACGTTTATTACAAAATTAAAAAATATTCTAAATAGCAACATGTATATTTATAATATAGTTAGCTTTCCTAATATTCCAAGGTGCTGGTGCCCCAGACTACTATGCTTTGTGTGAGGTACTTCCTAGAAAGGTGCTGGTTAAGTTGGCTCAGTTGCTGCCCCACTGTCAGCTCTGAGGTCAACCAGCTAATTCCAGGTAAGTGAAGGAAATGGTGTAATATCAGGAGGAAGAATATAGTATCTTCACTGTCACAGCCCCAGAGTTCAGAGTTTCCTTAATATGAGGTAATTCCTAAATTGTGTGGCTATTTTCAGAAAAGGCTTAGGAAGAAGCCCCTCTGCGCTGGTAGTTCTTTTTACTGGAACCTGAATGACCTCTCATTTTAATACCCTGCTTGGAGAAACATCTTTGACCCAGTTCTCTTCTCGTGTTAGAAATATAGATGCATGGACTGTGAGTTTCATTAAAGAATAAAACGATCCTTCCCCTGTTCCCTCTCATCTGGATGGTGTGTGACTATCAGGGAGTGAGAGTACACACAACACACCAAATAACAAAGGTCAAAGGAAAATAATAACCTGGGTTACTTTTTCATAGACTAGAATTACATGCTAATTATAAGACTAATTATTCAAAGATGAGATTTTGTAATACTTTAATGTGGATAATCTAGGTTCAAGTTATCTAAATTCCACACAGGTTTTTCTTTCTTTTTTTTTTTTATCTTTTTTTTTTTTTTTATTGTTGGGGATTCATAGAGGGTACAATAAGCCAGGTTACAGTGATTGCATTTGTTAGGTAAAGTCCCTCTTGCAATCATGTCTTGCCCCCAGAAGGTGTGGCACACACCAAGGCCCCACCCCCCTCCCTCCTTCCCTCTCTCTGCTTCCCCCCCATGACCTTAATTGTGGTTAATTGTCCTCATATAAAAATTGAATACATAGGATTCATGCTTCTCCATTCTTGTGATGCTTTACTAAGAATAAGGTCTTCCACTTCCATCCAGGTTAATACAATGGATGTAAAGTCTCCGTTTTTTTTTTTTTTTTAATAGCTGAATAGTAGTCTATGGTATAAATATACCACAGCTTATTAATCCATTCCTGGGTTGGTGGGCATTTAGGCTGTTTCCACATTTTGGCAATTGTAAATTGAGCTGCAATAAACACTCTAGTAC
>CAUYPK010069857.1:0-20246 GCA_963574355.1 Loris lydekkerianus | reverse complement strand
CAACTATACCACAAGACTATGAGGAAAGGACCAAGGAAGGGGAAGGGAGGGGGGAGGTTTGGGTGGAGGGAGGGTGATGGGTTGGGCCACATCTATGGTGCATATTTTTATCTATAATAAAAAAAAAAAAAAAGAAAAAGAAAAAAAAAACCTAATATATAAACACACACATACACACACATAGACACAGACACATCTAGAAAGGGCCAGGCGCGGTGGCTCACACCTATAATATTAGCACTAGGGTAGGCCAAGGAATGCTGATGGCTTGAGCTCAGGAGTTTGAGACCAGCCTGAATGAAAATAAAATCCTGTCTCTAATAAAAAAATACAAAAATTAGACACACATTGTGGTGGGTGTGTGTAATCCCAGCTACTGGGGAGGCTGAGGCAAGAGGCTTCTTTGAGCCCAGGAGTTTGAGCTTGCTGTGAGTTATGATGCCATAGCACTCTACCCAGTGTGACAAAGTGAGACTGTGTCTCAAAAAAACAACAACAACAAAAAAATCCAGACTTCAAATATAGAAAATTCCCTTCATGAATCATATATCTCTGATATGATATGATTATTTCATAAAATAGATAACTGTTCCCTAAGAAAAAGCTTGTCACATATATAATTTTTTAAAACTGAAAAAATTATAGTGTTATGACTTCAACTATAATATCAGTGACACTTTTGAGGTATAAAATTTTAAGATTAAAAGTAGGATAAAATATAACAGTCTGTATTCAGGATTTGTGATGACATTTTAATTTTTCAGTCTTATTCATTGGTGGGATGAATGAAACAGATAACAAACTCACTCTTCCAGCCTTTCTCTCCTCTTTGAATTTTCAGTATAAAGGGAATTTAGATGTTTTCTAATCCAAATTATTTCACCTATAAATCTTTAACATAATGCACAAAGGAAAAATGTAACTCAGCCTTTCAATGCATAAGATTTTCTCTGTCAATTTGCATCAAAACATTTTTCAGGACTATTATGTGTAGGATGAATTTGTTTTGAAAAAATGTTGATTGAGGCTATTTTCGTACTCTTTGTTATTTCACTTGAAATGCAAAATACTAGATGATTTGTTTCAAATGTTAAATATATAGAGAGAGATTTATTTCCATTTCAAGGTAATCATAAAAAAAGATTTAGAGAGAGAAAATGCAGAAACTCTGTACGATTGCCCTCTCAGGTATATATGATCTTTATAAATAAACTCATGATTTCATTGAAATTTTTCTCTTGTATAATATTACTAAAATTACTTCACAAACAGACATATATACAATAAGCCTGAGGCCAAAGAATCATTTCTCTCTTTTTGATTCATTTTTGGAGTCTTGTTAAAGGGGAAAAAAAATATTCTGACATTTGTTAAAATAGCAAGCAAGTCTTTATTCAAGACTGTTATGATAGGTGTCAAGATTGCCATTGTTGAGAGAGATCAGGCTCAACTCTGAATACGGAAAAGAACTGAGGCAGCATAGGGGCAGGACTTGGGCCTCACTCTGTCCAGGGGAGGCAACATGGGCAGCGTGACTCAGACTAATTAACTGTAAAAGAGCAAACAACAAATGACCTCTAACTCCTGTACCCATATAAGGAGGAGGCCATCTTGTCTGTCTCCTGAGTAGTGTCTTCTAGGGCAACTGAAGCAAGATGCTGACACCAACTGATAAGGAATCTAGCTGCCAACAAACAGTATCTATCTGGATGTAACTACATTACCCCAGAACGGACTGCCATACTAACATTGCTGTGGCTTTTTTCTATTATAATCTCATTTTAATGCCAAAAATTATGCCCATGGGTGGTGATTTAAAATACTAATGATCCATGTGATACAGAAAAAAGCACAATCACCAAGCCAACAGTTCCTTACCTCTGCATGTGAGGACTTCAAAAAGCTGATAACTACCTCCCTTTTTATGACCCCGGGGAAGTTCCCCTCACTTTTGCTGGAAACCCAATTGAAACTGACCTTATAAATTAATAATGTAGTGCAAGGCAAGAACTATGGTAAAGGCCTAGCTAAAAATAAGGCACAGGCTTGGCTAAAAATAATGACAGTAATTAGTCCCTGTTTACTACTCTAGAGTCACACAGCTGGAGGTCATAAATATCCTTAGCTTTTTCCATAGATAACATCAACTTTTCAAAACCTGGGGTAATTTCTAAGATATCTTCCTGATCCTCGGGTGGGATGGCTAACCCACCTAGACGCGGGGCCCAGAAGAAGGAACTGACTCAGTTGGTCTTGTGACACCCACCCCAGAACCTGATTCTGGAAGGCAGAACTGACTGCTGACAGATTGGCTGAATGATGGTTCCACCCTGAACTCAGCCAAATAGCAGAGCCTGACGGACTAATCCTCTGCCCACCAAACTGTCTTTAAAAACCCTGTTTCCCCAATTCTTGGAGAGATGAATTTGAGAAATTCCTCCCATCTCCCCACTTAGCACTTTGTGGAATAAATTCCCTCTCTACTGTAAACCCTGCTGTGTGGATATCAACTTCCTCTTGAGCAGTGAGCAGTGAACCCGTTGGGTGGCAACACACTCTGGTTACTCCTTAATCAGTACTATCTCATGTTTGTTTAAGCAAAAGCCTCCAATAAAGCTTTACCTGCCAAAATCTTTCTGGCCCTGTACCAATCCCTATAGATTCGGGGACCAAAAACGCAAAATCTGCTATTAGAACAGGTGGAGGTTTATAGTCAAGGAGCAGGTTGAATAGTTAATGCTATTTGGCCTAATAGGATTCTTGATGAAAGCAGGCCAGGGTGATCAGCTATCTAGAGTGGAGGATTGTATCTAAATTACTTAGCAGAAAACTATTGCTATAACTGAGATATTTAGGTCTGTCTTGGAGGGGCCTGGAAGAGAATTTAGAAGAGCCTGACTACAGTTTGGGTAAGGAGAATGTCTTTTCAGTCCTCTGACAGTGTTGGCAATCAATTAAAAACTCTCTAGTAAAATGTAAATCTTTTGTGTCTTGCCATAGCGAAAGATATACAAAAACAAGCAAAAGAAAGGAAAAGCTTTTCAAAATAATCATATTGGCCTTTTGCTATATCATTTAATGGAAAGTAAAATACCTTTGTGTTTAGTTCTGTGGTGAAAAAACATTGTTAGATTAAAACTTTGTTTCTTTTTTTCTTTTGCTTTTATTTAAAAGTTTATTGAAACACAATCACACTCTTTCCTTTTTGAATTGTGAATAATTTGTTACACTCTGCAACAGCAGAAATTGAGTAGTTGTGACAAGCACTGCATGGCCCACAAAGTCTTAAATATTTGCTTTCTGATCTTTTACATAAAAATTGTGCCCATCCCCACTTTACACCAATATTATATTGCTTTAATTATAGTACCGTAGCAAAAGGTCTTGAAATCAGATAGTATTTTTCTTTTTGTTATTTCTTTTCAAAGTTGTTTTGGCTATTCTAGAAACTTCCAAATTTCATATCAAATTTATTTATTCGGTTTTTTTTTTTTTTGACCAATGATAAACAATTTAAACTCACTTTATTTTTAAAGGTTATACTGATTGCATTTGTTAGATAAAGTCTCTCTAATAACTGTGTCCCACCCCCTGCTGTGTCATACACCATGACCCTCATCCACTTCCCTCCTCCCCAAACTTTGTGTTTCTTAGTAATTTTCCATCTTGACATATAAAAGGTAACGAATCAGCTGAATTTATTTAAATTTTATTTTTATAAAAGCCTTGTCAAGAGTCTAGTTGGAAAAACAAGCACCTTCCATAATAGATCACTCTGGCTTTAAACAAAATTGCTGATTGTTAACTCTGACACCTGCCAATTGATCATGCCTTCATTTTCTCTTCCACCACTGACTCTGCCAAATGTTAAAATACAAAACCCAATTTAATCCATCTTTAAGTGAAAATTTTCAGGTTGAAGAACTTGATGTGAGAGTAAATTAATCATAATGTGAATGAGTACTAAATACAAATTTTTATATTGAATATATATATATATATGTGTGTGTGTGTGTGTGTGTGTCTAGAGATAGATGATAGATATATAGATAGATGAAGATAAATATATACAGATATATATATATATCCCAAACAAGAGAACTAAGGAATAGAACTACTCTTCAATGTCTACTATTTTTTGAGTCTGTTATTTTCTTCATTTAAGTGTTGTGCTACTTTCATTTCATTGAATCAGAAACCTGGAGCAAAGTGAAAAATATTTTTTAATGGTACAGATTTAACAAGAACATAGTAAGTTTATTTTAATTAATGCTTATTTTAGAAGTTTGTTAAAATAATAGCATATATTTATTTAACTATAGTTGACCCTGGAACATGGGAAGGGAGGGTCTCAGGGGCTATAGGAACTCAGTCTGTTTGAGTCATTAGCAATCCTCCTGTTCCTCACCTTCCACTTTATTGACTGTTTTCTGGAATCTGTGAGACCTGCAGTCACCCAGGAGGCTAAAACTAGCCCTGGAAAGAAACTGGTAGTTTCTAGATGAATTCTTGTGACTTTTCTTATTACTAGGCTGAGTATCCCCTGTGGGAGGAGCTATAGCATCATTACCATAACATGTGACCTAGGTACTAACATGATGACCTACTCACTGTGCCTGCACCACTGGAACCGCTCCCCTCATGTGATGACATATCTTCTTTCTCTATTGCCCCATGAAAACCCTACAACACTTTCCTTTGGGAAGACACTATTTTGGAGACTGCCCTGGTGCTTTCCTTACTTCTTACAAATAATAAAATGTCTACCAATCAATCTTGTGCTCTTGTGAAGAATCATTTTATACTTGCCAATCCCCAATTTTTCAGGTAGCAGGATTGAGCTGTGCATGTGCATTTCTACACAGAGATTTTCTTCCTGCTCTGCTGCCTGGAGGCACTCCTTTCTTTCTGCTCAGTGTGCAAACAAGGAAGATGAAAACCTTTATGATGATTTTCTTCTACACATGAAAAATACATATATTCTCTCTTATGACTTCCTTATAATATTTTCTTCAATTTGTCTTACTTTATTGTCAGAATACAGTATACAATATACATAACATACAAAATATGTGTTAATAAACTGTTTATGTTATCCGCAAGGCTTCTGATCAACAGTAGGCTATCCGTGGTTAAGTTTGGGGGAAGCCAAAGTTATATGCTGATTTTTGACTACATGGTGGTTGGTGGGGCGCTTTTTTGACGTTGGAAGGACACATTAATTTTGCTGCAACCAAATAAGGCTGCTTTCAAGAAACTTCAATTACATATAATTCAGAATGTACATTATTTTGTAAAAATCTAACTATGACATACTTAATAATTTTAGAAAATGAAAACTATTTGTTGGTTTTAAAGTTAAGTAACATTTTAATGACTTTGTTGCTTCTGCTTTTAGCTGAAAAGCTTTTGTGTATTTAATTGCAGCATGGTGATCCATGTTTTCAGTTGATCCTCTAGATGGGCATCTGTCATTTGTGACTTTAGGGTGTCTTGATTTGGATTAGATAGGAGAATGTAGATTCACAACAATGAATAGTCAAAAGTCAAGAAAGCATTTTTCAGGCATGTTGCCAAAGAGGTGGATATTCTCCTGCATTTTTCCATATTTCAATTGGATCTTTCTTGACATAACTCAATGACTTTAAAATGTCATCTTCTGAGAGCTCAATCATTTCATCTGTAGCTCTTTAGGTAACTTACTGATATTAACTAGGGGAGTCCAAAATACTAATGTGAGTGTGATGTCATGATTCTCAAAGTCAGTGAAACTTACATTGTATTCTCCAATTAATAGGTCTGTAATAGCTGCATGTTCTTCAAATGACTCGCATGTATCATGTTGCTTATCAATGACCTTTACTAACTGGGAAAAATGTCCATCTGAAATTGGCTTTTGAAGAAAGAGTGTTTTGAAAAAAGACAGCTTTTTTGCAAAATGCTTAGAATTTTTCCACATATCACTTATAAACATAATTTTACCTTGCAAAGAAATGTTCATCCTTTTGATTTTATATAACATCCAGAAATGTTGCACTCCTCTACATCTTTTGTATTAACCTGGATGGAGATGAAACACATTCTTCTTAGTAAAGCAGCACAAGAATGGAAAAGCAAGAATCCAATATACTCAACTCTAACATGAAGGCAGTAGATGATCTAATACAAGCGGTTGGGTAGGGGACTGAGGGACTGCGAGAGGGGAGAAGGGTGGGAGATGAGGGATCATAGTGTACGGCACACCTCTTGGGGGCAGGACAAAATTTCAAGAGGGACTTTACCTAACAGCCACAATCAGTGTGACCAATTCTTTGTACCCTCAATGAATTCCAAATAGTTAAAAAAAAGGAAAAAAAATTTACATTGCCTAATTCTTTATACCCTCAATAAATCCCGAACAATTAAAAAAAGGAAAAAAAATCACACTGCTGATTCCATTCTTAATAAAACTTAACTACCCAGTCTTGCAGAGATGAAATTTTGGCTAACACTTGTCCCTCAGACAGCCAACACACTTTAGAATATATGGAAAATCCACACTAAATACCTCATCCTTCAATTTTAGGATATTACCAAGCCCAGGATGCTGTGCTGCATTTGCAAGTGTATAGTTAACAATGCTTATAACTTGTTGCAAAGTGTCACTTAAAATAGTACAGAGATTTTGCTGATGTAAGATACAATGAAAAGAAAGAACATCTGAATCTGTTAATACCTTTCTTATCTGTGCAATAAACTCTTAATGTTTTCCTGTTATGGAAGGTGCACTGTCTATACATACACCCATTATATTTACCAAATTCAGTACAACTTCATGAGATTTTTCTTACAAGTTTTTGAAGCTATCCATCCCCTGTGTTCTGTTTGCCAGAATGCCCAAAGTGAGTAACTATTTTTAGCAAAGAGAATCTTCTGTTATGACCCTAATAAAACCTGCTCTGAATCAGTAGTATCAGTTGATTTATCCAAAGCAATTGAACAGTATATACATATATTTAATATTACCCAGAAATGTTGTAATGTTGTACTCCTCTACATCTTTTGTATTACATCTTTTGTATAATTATAGATATATATAATTTTTTATTATATATATTTATATATATTTTTTCCCTTTTGAAGTATATATATATATATATATATTTTTTTTTTTTTTTTTTTTTTTTTTTTTCCCTTTTGAAGTAATGCATAAAGTAGTTCTGTTAAGTTGAAGGCTAATTCATGCTGTTGATCAGTTATGGTTCTCCTTGAAAGAGTTGGTTGTTTGTACTTTAAAATGTTATCAGGATCTAAGCATCCTATAGCTTTGATAATGCATTCTTTCACAATTTCTACACCACTGAAGGGCTTCCCTTTTTCCTGAGTACATAAGCTACTTTATAAGTTGCTTCAGTGGCATAATTTCCAGGTCTTAGTGCTGCTTAAAAGAATTGTCTTTGCTTTTGCTTTTTGTCTTTAAGTTTCTGCAATGCAACTTTTCGTGCCTACCCCTCTAATTTACAATATTTGTTGTGGTCTTTGTCAGTGTAATAGTGCCGATGAGCACTGAATTTCTTTAATGTTGATTTTGCAGTATCACAAAAGCGAGCATATCATCTTATCTTTAGCAGAAACAAAATAGTATTGCAATTCCCAATCCTCATACAAAAACATCTATTTTTGATTTTTGTCCTTTGGAATTCTCTTGGTCTTTAAAATGATAGGCTGTTAAGCAGATAATATTAAAAAAAAAATGTTGCTCTGTGTAACTATTCAAAAATTGCACTTCAAACAGAAACACAGTGAACAGTTGTCAAACGCTGATCGATCGGTGTACTTGATCCCCATAAACTCTTGTTAACCAGTCTTATGTAGTAGTGGTGCCAGTCAGATGGGGGAAGTTAGAACTAAATCAGGACCATAGCAGCCATCGATTTAGCCATTATGGATTACTAATGTTCTAATTGCATAGGTCCATTGAGGACAACTATTTCATTGAAAATTATTCTTTGGTATTTTAAACAGGTTCATTTTAAGAATAAAATAAAAATATGAAAGAACAACAAGAGTATGTTAATAAAAATAAAAGTATTCCATAAAATTTGGATTCAGTCAAAAGGCCACACTGAAAGGCCTAGAAGGTTACAGGTGGACTGAAGGCCACAGTTTCCTCACTCTGGGTATATGCTAAGCCCGTGTCAAATGTTTTGCAACCATTGCATATAAATCTTAACAATTCTATGAATTAGGACAATTATTTTGAACTTTACATGTTTTATTTATCAAGTAAATAAATTACGTGCCTCCAAATCACATATATGTAGTAGAATGGCACAGATACTATCCAGTCTTTCTCTATCAGTCCCGGTTCACTCAAAACCAGAGTAGTGGCAGGTATTTCTTCTCCATCCTGGGAAAACCCCAGCCCCACTTTTAAGGCTTCCAATCAATTATCCAAGGTAAGGTTCTTACTTAAATTGAACTAATTCAAGGTTAAATTTCATATATAAAGTATTCTCACAGTTATAGTAACAAATTTTTACTTTTTTAATTAATTGAGACTGAAGTTTAGCCATGTTAACAACTCAGAAAAGCCACTATATGTTTCATTCTTGTGTCATTTATTGACTATATACTGTGGATTTGGCAATAGACTACCTTCTGAGTACAGAAGTGGAGCTCTAGCAAAGGATATCCTTGTTCTCAGAAACTTACTAATGGGAAGGCAAGGGATAAACAATCCCTGTAGAATGTAATTACAAAATCAATTAGTACTATTAAATAAAAGTCCATATTGCCACAAAAATATTATAAAAGTTACCAATTTCTGTTAGGAGTCATCTCCGTAATTATTTTAAAATGAGGCTGGAAGGAAGAGTAGTATAAGCAAGCAGGAAAGTTGAGAAGGAGAGTTTTCTGCATTAGAACAAGGAAGAAGACAATGAGATTTTGAAAAACTGAAGCATTGCTAACCAAGCAATTCGTGTAGTGGATTGTAATAAAAGTGGTTGAACCCCCACCCCCTCACACACACATGCTCCACCCCTGTGCATGTGAAATCACTGAAAGATTCCATGCAGTGTGGTAACATGAGTTTATTTATGTTTTAAATTGATGTGTCTGATTGCTACATGGAAAATGGCTTTGGTAAGGGCAATGGTGGAAATGGGGAAAATGGTTAGCAGTACATTTCAGTGATTCAAGAGAAAGATGCTGGGGCTTGGGCTTGTTGTATGGTAACAAACATAACATAAAAGTGAAAAGATTCAAAATATATGGGAGTTAGAAATACTTGGTGATAGATTAAATATAACATCTTAAAGAGAGAGAAGATATCAGAGATGATTAACAGGTTTCTACACTGAGAGGGGGAAGACTGAATCTATATTATTGTTTTTAAAGCTTGAGATCTTAGTAGCCACTGCAGGGTAACTATCCTAAACCCATCACTTTCCAGCATGAGGAGGGGTGTGGATTCTTACCTGGAGGCACACATTACAATCACCTAGGAGATCTCTCCTAATTAATCCACTATCAGAAATCTTGGCCTCTCTCCAGAATGGGGCATGCTTTCTACCCTCATGACGCTCTGGTATTAATGTGGACAATTTGGAACAACTTATGTTTTTTTCTCTAATCATTCAATGTGAGAATGGCATTAGGGTTTGTGACAGAGGTCAGTGGCTCCTAGGACAGAAGGAAGGCATCACATGTTATACCATAATGTGGTAGTATATGGTTCTCGTAAATGGATGTGGCCATATTGCGTTAAACATAACAGTTAGCTAGAGTTTCATATTGCTATCTTGTAATCATTTTACTGAAATCAACTAGGCAATTCTCCACCCTTTTAAATACTAAACTTGTTGCAGGTTGGAAAACTACACTTCAAAATATGGCTCTTTGGCATTCAGAGTGCTTTAAACCACAGGACATTGGAAGGCCTCAGGAGGAGCCTTACAACTAAGGTCTCTTTTACTTTTTTGTCCTCTTATCTTTGGCCCTGGACTGTCCCCCAAAGTAAGTCATAGAAACTTGAATTCCTCTTCCCCAAAATAGACTAGAGAATATAGTTTCTAAAGTCTATTTTGGGGAAGGGAAAGAATAATAATTTAAAATGTATTTTTCTAACCTTCCTCCATATTCTTTTAGGAACTGTCAATAAATATCTTCTCTGACCTATTTTATCTGAGTAGGTCATAAGACCATCATCCCAGAGGGGTCATGCCCTATACCTGGAAAGAGAAATGCCACAGGCAGAAGCCAAGAGGAATATAAAGAGGCAGGCCTGGCTGGGCTTCCCCACTGAATCCACCACCATGAGATCATTCACTTTTTGTCTAATCATATTTCTGCATGGTTATCTACTTATTGTGGACTCTCAATATAAAAATGGATGGTTTTCCCCTGAGTCTTTGGTTTTTATTTCTGAAGTTTCTCACATCACATAAAACTTTGATTAAATAAACTTATTATACTTTTCTTTTGTTAACCTGTCTTTTGTTATAGGAGTGTTGGCCAAGACCCTTATGAAGGATGAGGGAAGGTGTCATATCTTTTTACTTCTATAGACCCATTCTTATCCATTAATAAGCCCATTCAATATGCACATTCACAAACTTGTAAGAGAGAAAAGATGAATATATATTTATACAATATATATCCATATTCACTTATAACATTTGTGGAGTTCAGATCTCCTCATGTGCTCAAATCAGCCTTATGTAGACTCTCAGATATTTCGAAAAACATATTGATTGTCAAAGTCTATGATTTAGAGAAGGACATAGTCTCATATAATTGTAAGGACATGTAAAAACCAATAAAACAAAGTAATTTTCACTCAGAATCACAAAGTGCCCCTCTATGAAAACCCAAAGTAATGTAAAATTTAATTTACACTATTGATACTTGCTTTAGTCATGTCTGCACCCTTGAACTTTTCTTAGAGTCATCATGATACTACTTTTTAAATTTTTTTGTTTTTTAAATTATAGTAGGGACAGGTCAACTCTAGGAATACTCACTACACAATGCTCCTATAAAACCATTATACTATCCCTGATGATGTTTTATTGATTTGAGGTGCTGAAGCATGAAGTAGTTACTGAGGACTAACATTTTTGCCATGAAGCACACAATTTTCAGCGTTTTCAGTCAACTAGATATTCATTTATCTAAGGACACTTATTTTGGTTTGTTTTGAATGTTTTCCATATTGAATAAAAATATACGTTTATCAATTTTTAATAGTTCACTCCTACTTTCTAATATGGTTTACCTTTTTTGTTGTGATGTAAATTTTAAATACTTATACAAATAAATAGACTTGTATTTCATTGTAACATTTTCCATAGCAATGGTCTGAGAAATTATTTTGTGGTACTAATCAATCTTAACTCATGGAAAAGAAAGATCTGACAACTCTCTTGCATTTATTTTTTCCTTCTTTATTTTCTTTCTTTCTTTCTTAAATAATAATTACTATTATTGTCATTTATCTTCATTTACTGAATGTCATTGTCACCGTATTAGTTCTTGATAATCTCTCTTTTTTCTTTCAACAACTGAAGCCCTATAAGCACTAGTTAATTTGTTTTGTAATGATTGTCGTACAGCAGGGTCAATTTTTCTGAGGCATTTGTAAGGAACACACAGCACAATGTTCCAATCAATGTGTACAGATAGGTCAGGTTAATATAAAAGTATATTAAAATGGCTGGATACCAATTTACTTTACCCTTTGTGAATCCCTGAGTTATTTTCTTGCTACAAAGATCAAGATGTAGCTTTTGAAGTATATTTATATTTATTTCCATTCTTTCCTTTCCTTTCATACTTTTATGAAGACTATTCTGAAAATTTAAAAAACTCTACTAGGCCAGGTAGTCTATATATACTTTATTAGAGAAAAGCAGCATTAAGCCAACTGTAGAGTAATTGAACTTTAATTGTTTAGTGTCAAGACAGATAAACCAATCAGTAGATTTAGGGGAGAATATTAGTTAAATCTTTAGGCAGTTTCTTTTATACTATAAGCACAATAACCACAATTAATCATCCAATCAGAAATAATTCTATTTAGTCTATGAAAGAAGTGAGATTTTAATTTTCAAGATTTAATTTGGCAAATTAATTAAACCGTAATTTTGCAATGAGACATTACGTACCACTTTAGATCAGAAGCTCAACTGTTATTTTTGTTTGGTAGTCTGAGAATTAATACTTACATTGAGTTTCATTTGCAAAATCTAAACTACATTTACTGAGAAACTACATGTAGACTGTCATTTTTTTTTTATTTTCTTAAATTAGAATAGGTATGGAGCATGGTAAAGAACTATATGTAAATAAAAAATATAGCTAGATACTTAAGGGAATGATAATTTCCCACATATGACAATTAGAGTAATTTAGACAAGCAAGAATAGTATTTTTAAATTTGGCCCCTGGTATTACAATTTATATAAACTCCTCTTGTACTCTGGTGCTAGGGCTCAGAACATGATATTCCAAAGTATGGCATGTGAGCATGCTGACTACTTTGAAATGAAGGATATTGGAAGGGCTGCTGAAGCCATGTCTTTCTTCTCCTGTCTTTTCTTTCACCCTCTTTTTTTCCTGAAGCAAATGGTAGAAACCAGAACTCCTCTCCCCAGCAAAGCCTCCCCTAGGCTTATCATCATTAATCCAGTACTCAGAGTATACTTAAATATAAACAATACCCTTTAAGATTATAGTATGGCGTGTGTGGTAGCTCACACCCATAAACCTCGCCCTCTGGGAGACTGCTGAGGTGGGAAGATCTCTTAAGGTCAGGAGTTTGAGACCAAAATAAAAACCAAACCAAAATACCTCAACAAACCCTAGTAAGGCCATTTTCTCTTTTCTCCCTTCTCCTTTCAAGATTCCTATGCCAAAAGGAGCCCTGCCCTTACTTGGGAGGAAGAATTGTTTTTCGGGGAGGCCAAGAAGAATCTGAGCAGACAAGCCTTGCTGATTTCTCACTCAGTCTGTTACCATTAGATTATACCCTTTTGTCTAAATCAAATTCTCACATGGCTACTTATTTTTCACTAAAACTAAGCACAAAAATAAAAAATTTTCCCTAGGTCATTGGGTCTTCATTTCATTCTTCCTTTTTTCTCTTATTTATTTCAGATTAATATGATAGCCAGTGCACTTCTAAGAAATAAAAACAAATTTGGAGGCATCGTGTTACCAGACTTCAGGTTATACTATAAGTCTACGGTGATCAAAACAATATGATACTGGGTCTTTATTTACGGAAGTCTACCATGTCATATAAAACTTTGATTAAATAGATGCTATGCTTTTTCTTTTGTTAACCTCTCTTTTGTTTTCAAGTGTTGGCCATGACCTTTATGATGGATGAGAAAAGGTAACATATCCTTACGAGGCCAAAATAGTCAAACATTACCCATAATTTTTTGTGCTATTGGATGTGTTTACTTTTTATGAGTGTCTAAATGGCTATTGTAATAAAATGTTGAAAGAGAATAAAGAGAGAACTTGAGAAAGGTTGAGAAGCATGAGATCAAGTCAATTGCACAATGTATGCATATTCACACTAAAGACATTTTAGAATTCCTACTCTATCTGAAAATTTTTCAGAAGAAACAAATGTATATCTAGTTTATAAACTGGAAATATTTATATGAAAATAATCTGACATGCATTTCTACAGTTAAAAGATATGAAAATCTTTCCCATTTGTATCTTTAAGAACTATAAATTCCCATATTGGACATAAAGAAAATTTAAATGTTATATAGTATAAAATATGGATTCAGATAATAAATAAGGGCATAAATGACTTTGAAAGAAAAATGTCTACATGTCTATTCACTCAACACTGTGGATATAGGTAAACGTAACAAAAAGGATTCGTTTTCAGAAATCCATCCCTCCTATTCTGCTAGGAAGGTGAAACTTCTCGCATTGTCTGCTTGTGGGTATTTTTTCATTATGAAATACTTCACGTCAGCACAAACTACACAATTGACATTTTAGAAAATAGGTTTTTTTATTGTTGTTGTGCATCACTAAATATTGGTACCCACAAAGAGTACACTTAGTATATCAGAAGAATGATTTTTTGTGCATTTTTTGGCTCTTCTATCCTTTGAAGACATCTAAGAGTGATTCTAATAGTAATATTGCAGGTCAGTATAGTCTTCTTACTGAATAAAACAAAAACTATTTTTTTCAGCTGTTATTATATCTAGACAATAGTTGATCTTTTTCAAGAACTTTAAATTCAACATACCGTATATACTTGAGTATAAGCCGAGTTTTTTCAGCACAAAATTCGTGCCGAAAAACCCGAACTCGGCACAAATTTTGTGCCAAAAAAACTCGGCTTATACTCGAGTATATACGGTATTTGCTCTGCTTAAGCAATAAAGAAAATATACACTGTACTATTAAACTATATATATTGCCAAAGTGGTACATGATAATTGTTTAAAAGTATAAAATAGATCAACATGCCTTTAAATTAATGTTGTATAGATTATTACATTCCAAAATCAATAGAAATTTGTTGTATGATAATGATGTTTTGAAATAATGTTATCTATCATGACACTACTATATATGTAGTGGATTATAAACCATTAAAAATTAAGATACTAGTCAAATATCTAGAAATAATTTTCATTAATATTTACAAATAATGTACAATTTTTTCAATAATAGTGTTATTAAAATCAAAGAAATACTTTCTAACTCTTTTTCTTTCTCCATGGCAAGGATATTATTAGGTTTTATGGGAATTCAATATTATATAATTTGGGAGATTCTTTTTAACCAAGTAATATAAAAATGCAGAATTAAGTAGTAAATTAAGGAACTATTTAGAATAAGAAAAGAATTTTAAGCAATCATAGCCACAAATACCACAAAATCCTCCAAATTAGCATATTTACTTAATTTATTGCAAATATTATCTATCATATTCCCACCCCCCATATTTGGCTGCATACTTTTTGATTGACTCTTCTGTCACAGAGGTTTTCTTACATGTTTTTATACAGAGAGAAAAAAATGAGAATCATTTTTTTTTCTACTAACATATTTGATTAAAATATATTTATTTTGGTAACTTATGATGGTTTCTTTTAATTTTAGAACTCATTACTGAAGAGTGTCATGCAATTTCTAGAATTGTATTCCAAAATTGGGAAAGTCTTTAGGAGGTTTTTGTTTATATAAGTAAGATTTAGAAGAATTTTGCACAGACTAGCCTCTGGCTCCTGACATTTTACAGCCAGGTTCTACACCCCAACACATAGGTTGGGGTGCCAGAGAATCTGCTCACATTGTAGGAAGATTAGAATATTTCTAGAAGTCATTTTTATATTGAAACTGGTAGATGAGGCTGAATCACATCTCAGCTCACTACACTCGAACTAAATATATCTCTAGCTCATCTTCTTCCTAGCTATATGCCCAAATACCTAAAGGCATCCTACGCTATTTAGGAGGAAGATTGAATAGAAAAAGACCATATTCCTAACCGATTGCAGTTAAAATACTTTACCTTTATAAATTTAAAAAAAAATCGCATTACCATCTGTACACACGGGCAAGCCCTTTTCAGGGCCCTGGAGGCAAGCTATACAAGCTAAGTTCCATTGGGGTCAACATGGACCTGCCTCTGAACATGATGTGAAGATTAGATCCAAGTCAGATAAAAATCATGATCATTGTAAACATTTAGAAACTAAAGATTATGATGTACACAACTTAATGTGTGAACTGGAATTCTTTACGTTAGAAAAAGAAATAAAAGTCTGTAAAAACTTATTTTTCACAGGCTAAAACTTCCTCCTTTAAGGAAAATAAATAAGACTATTCTTGTACCAGTTCTCACTCTTCTGTCTCTGGACAACTTCAGCCAAACTCTATCGCTTATATAAAGTTGCTTTCCTGATGTTTCTGCCTTTCTTTTGAGATCCAGATCTGAGTATGTTAACTGCCATTAATTGATCACTAACACCTTAATATTATAAAGGCATATTTCATTAGCCACTATGCCACAGAAGATTTTCACCTTTAGTTAACACCTGTAACTTCATCTTCAGTGAATCCATATGTCTGCTTACATCAGTCTGAGGCTGTCATGCAATCTTTTCTCCTACTTCCTTGTAACTCAGACCCTTACAACACCTCACTTTGGGCCCACCTTTCTGGCTTCATCATTATAAAAGCATATTCATTTTCTTTCTTCTGATGCCTCAAATTCTTGTCAAAGTATATACTGACAGATTAATTATTTTAAGTTTACCATTAGATACATATTCAAATTACTTTACATTTTTTCTGTGGTTTCTCGGTTTTAGGATAATTTTCAGTTATCTTTACTGATCAAGGCTTTGGTAACCTTCACGTTCTCTTTTTCTGCTTTCCCATATACAATCACTACTTAAGCCATTCTAATTAATTTCTAGTTTGGGGACTCCTGATGTAAACTTAGTGCTTTATCCTCCTACGGGCTATCCTTTCTTCCGGGGGTATTCTTACCCTTCTCTTCTGAAGAAAGTTCTTCATGACCTTTAGAACTGACCACAGAGTAACAAATTTCTGAGAAAATTTCCCAGATCTAATAAATTAATTCGGAAGCAAATTCTTTCGATTCTTTCCTTTGCTTTTACAGCACACGGGTATATATTTAAGTGAATGGTTAACAAACTGCATCATAATGACTGGTTTTTAACTTTTTCTCTTATAGATTATGAATTCACTGTGATTAGAGACCATGTTGTTTATTCCTTTTTCTTGAGCACAAAATGAATAATTAAATGAGAAAAAAGTTCTGAGGTTCATGTTTAATCTATCAAAAACCCAACGAATAGGTAGGTGTGAGTGCAGGGTTATTGTAAGATCTTATGATTCTGGCAGAAGCAGCATGTAGTTTTTTCCTTTCAGTCTATTGATAACTTGATAACACTAAGGCTACTACTCCTTTTCCCTCCTTACTACATCTTAGTGAATCTTAAAATCGTAGAGTATATAAAAGTAATTATAACAATATTACACATCAAAAAGTAGGGAATTAAGGTCAATATACAAAAAAGTAATTCACAAATAGGAAATCCTCATAGTTGCAAAAATTGATGTAGCATCTAGGAAGATCTAATGTACTTAGGGCATTTATGTTTTGGGAAGTTTAGTTCAATGAAATATTACCATTGATAATAATTGTTATGGAAAGAATAGAACAATGTCAGAAAAATGTTTGTTAAAATTTATACTTAGAAATGATAGCTTTATCTGTTTGTCCACCTCATTAGAATTTTAATCTTTTTTCCTCTTTCTAGTACATGTATGTACATTACAACCTGAAAAAATGATTATTTTATGTGTATTTATGTGTAGATAGAATACCTCTGTTGAACTGAACTCCTGAAAGTAACTATTTCTTTCTCTTCCCACTATGTGTTTTATTTCTTGCCGAAGTTTCTACTGATGAATTCCTAAAGGCAGCTTATTTATTGTCATTGCCCATCCACTTTATTTTCCTCAATGTCATCACCCAATTTTAGGACATGCCAACTTCATAAAATAGCTAACTTAAACCTCTCTGTGGATACTTCATCTTTGTATTTACTATAGACCATGAAAGTGCTTACAGGTTATTATAGTAATTAAGAATAATGCCATAACTCATTAGCTATGCCTCACTGATTAAATATTTATAATGATTGAATAGAATTGATGCTAAAATTTACTTTATGCCCAAAGAAAAAAAATCCTATGAAACAAATTTATAATGTACATATAATTTTAAGGGGATTAACTTGAAAATGTTTCAAGCCCTTAGCAGTGTCACTTTGCATGGTAGTAATCCATGAGTAATTAACATCATTTTATTTTATATATTTTATTTTTCTTTACATTCTTTACTTTACTTAGAACTTACCTATTTATGATTTTGTGTAAAATTAACGATAATTTTATATTATATATGATTTAATTAATAAAATGAACATTAAAAATCCTTTATTTAGACATTTTCACACATTTAAATTATGTTTTTTTCAATTTGTTCAAGTTACTTATTTTCTTTTTCTAAATAACTTAATAGTACAAGTGTCAAGAATTGGTTGGCTGGTATGCCAAGGTAAATTAATATTGAAGTGTTTTAACTAAAACTTCATTCTAGTTACTTATCATGTGACTATAGAAATAGATAACTCAAAGTTGATTCATTTTTCTTCAATAGTAAACAAATGACATGAAAGTGAATATGTCAATGTTCTAAAATTATTTATTATTAAAAATGACAGTAATCAAGAAAGGCCTCTCAAACTTAAATCAACTGTTAAAAGTATCTTTATCTATACTTTCTTTCCTGATACCAAAATGAATTTATAATATTAATATATTTGATGCTAATCAGTCCAAGTTCAAACACCAACCCTATCACTTGTGAGCTCTATGATATGGGTATTGGCCAAGTTGCTTTATTTATCTAAACTCTAGTTTGCTCATTCATGAAAGGTTGACAATGGTAGCCATTTTATAAATTTTTCATGAGAATTCAAGTAAATTATTCTCAATATAGTATCTAGCATATAGTACTCAATGATGATTGTTTAAATGATTTTAATGTAATTAAATATAATCAGTACATAATGGTATGTATAATCTATTTCTTTCAGCTTGAGTTATAATTACTGAAGAAGGAAAATTTTTATGATACTCAAAACAGCCATTTTTAGAATATCATTGGTGCAAATTGAAATATTTACACTAATGTGTTATATATATTAATTTTTTAAGTTGTTGAAAATCTTTGCAAGTTACCATCCTAGGAATAGCAGATAGCATTGGCTATTAATAGACAAGCTGTATTTAATTTTATTGATTCATTCTATTCAGCACATTCCATTAACTTCTTGAAAATAAGATTTATTTGAATTCTTATCCCTTAAATTTTGGCTTTACTTTCTAATCTATCCTTGGCTCTCTTCTCTTCTCACCTACCATTCTCCAGATGATATCATTCACTGCAGGAACTTCAGTTACTATCTATTTCCTAAAAAGCTCTACATTTATTTTTCTAGGATATAGCTCTTTATATCACAAAATCCAAATCTCTGTTGGGCATCTGTACCCTGATGTGCACAGGCACTTTAGGGCATCATACTATAAACTGAACTCAACATTATCTGTTGGTAAACTATTTGTTCCCTTATTGTACTTGTGGAAATAAAAGCTACCACCATAAACCCAGTTGTGAGATTTGAGAATCTGGGAATTATCTCTAAGTTTTCTCTCCATCTCAACCCCAACATTAATCAAACACCAAGTTCTATTAAATCATCCCTGTTTCACTGTCACAATCCTAATTAGGCTATATCAACTCTTCACTGGAATGTTTCAATAGGTTATTAATGCTATTTTTTTTTACCAATCCTTTTTGCCACCATTTCATCTTCAGAAAAATAGCCAGAGAGATCTTTCTAAAACACAAATATAATCCAGTTCTAAAATTTTTGAGTGTATAAAATGGAAGTGCTTGATTTCTGTGTCAAATTGACTGGATTAAGGAATACTTAGAGAACTGGTAATCATTATTTCTAGGTGTACCTATGAGGGTAAACTACTGAGTGCTGGTATGTGACTTGGAAGACTGAGTGGGCAAGATCTGTCCTCAGTGTGGATGAGCACCATCTCACTGGCTGGGAGTCCAGAGAGAATAAACAAGGCAGGGGAAAGGTAATTTACCACCTCTCTCCTGGAGCTGGGATAGTTTTCTTCTCCTACCCTGGGACATCAGAATTATGCCAGGCTCTCTGGCCTTTGGATGCCAAGACTTACACCAGTCCCACCTCCCAGGTTCTCAAGTTTTTTTGCCTGGAACCAAAGATTATGCCATCACCTTCCCTAGTTCTGAGACTTTTGCACTTGGCTTTAGTGATGCTACCAACATTCAAGAGTCTCTAGCTTACAGGTGGAACTTCTCAGCCTCCATAATCACATGAAAAATTCCCTTAATAAATTTGCTCTTATCTATCTATATATCTTTATATCTTATTGGTTCTATTTGGAGAATCCTGGCTAAACAGATTCTTTTTTTTTATTTTTTTAATTTATTTTTTTATTAAATCATAGCTGTGTACATTGATATGATCATGGGGCATCATACACTAGCTTCATAAACCATTTGACACATTTTCATCCCAATATTCAACATAGCCTTCCTGGCATTTTCCCAGTCACCGTGGCATGACATT
>CAUYPK010069855.1:0-11842 GCA_963574355.1 Loris lydekkerianus | reverse complement strand
ATAATTCTTTTACTAGGTTTATACCCAGAAGACCAAAAGTCACAATATAACAAAGACATCTGTACCAGAATGTTTATTGCAGCCCAATTCATAGTTGCTAAGTCATGGAAGAAGCCCGAGTGCCCATCGACCCACGAATGGACTAGCAAATTGTGGTACATGTATACCATGGAATACTATGCAGCCTTAAAGAAAGATGGAGACTTTGCCTCTTTCATGTTTACAAGGATGGAGCTGGAACATATTCTCCTTAGCAAAGTATCCCAGGAATGGAAGAAAAAGTAACCAATGTACTCAGCCCTACTATGAAGCTAAACTATAGCTTTCACATGAAGGCTATAGCCCAACTATACCACAAGACTATGGGAAAAGGACCAAGGAAGGGGAAGGGAGGGGGTGGTTTGGGTGGAGGGAGGGTAATGGGTTGGGCCACATCTATGGTGCATATTTTTATCTATAATAAAAAAAAATAAAATTTAAAAAAAAAAAAAGTGCTAGATTTTTAAAAAAGTATTGCCCATATGTTAACTTATTTCTTCTATAATAAAAATTCTTTAAAATATGTACCATGTTTATCTCCATTCTACTGATGAAGTGTGGAGACTTATGTAACCTGGCTAAGGACACAGAGCTAGTTAGTAGATGACAGGTGGGATTTGAACCCACTCACCTTGGGTCAACAGACTTGCCGTCAACTATGGCGCTTTACCACCTAATGTCATTAAACTTTGCATGTGAGTATAGAGAAAAAAAAAACTTTTCCTCTACTTTCTTAGGTACTATGACTGAAGCCTGTGAACTAATTAAGCAGACAAAAGACAGATTAAAAGAAAAAAATCGTTTTACATTTTATTTGATGTGAATTAATTTCTTTTTTCTTCTATTTTTCTTTTTGAGACAGAGTCTCAAGCTGTCATCCTGGGTAGAGTGCTGTGGCATCACAGCTCACAGCAACCTCAAACTCCTGGGCTTAAGCAATTCTCTTACCTCAGCCTCTCAAGTAGCTGGGACTACAGGTGCCTGCCACAATGTCAGGTCATTTTTTCTTGGTTGTAGTTATCATTACTGTTTGACAGGCCCGGCTTGATTTGAACCCACCAGCTCTGGTGTATATGGTTGGCGCTTTAGCCACTTTGAGCTACAGGCACTGAGCCTCTTCTTTTTTTTAAATAGAAAAGAAATGAAACCCCCAAAAATGCTTGTGGAAAAAAGCCTAGGCAAAGAAAAGGTATTTGGGCTACTAGAATGGTGAGTTTGGAAAAGTGGCTAGGAAATGTACATGGGAAATCAATGAAAAATCAGAGTTTTTTTAGTAAGGTTTGTTTGTGCAGACTCATCTCAGCACCAACTTCCCACCTCTAGGGATAAGAATGTTTTGTTCTTCCTGGTACTGGGAGGATACCTTTAGGAAATTCAGGCAGAAAAGGGAGGGAACACAGTTCTTCCTCCATCTGCTGTTATAGCTCAAAATAATCAACAGGCCAAAGCACTGTACTTTGGGGTGGCATGTCTTGATTCCCTTCACAAACCAAACCTTAAGCCTCTACCATGCCAAACACAGAGAACATAGTAAGTCTCAAAAGACTGACTAAATATATTAACTATGGGTTCCAAAGCAAAAAACTTATTGGGTACAAAAGGGAGGGATTTGAGTGTTCCCAGGGAAATTTTTTTTTTTTTTTTTTTTTTTTTTTTAAGTTTCTAGGGGAAAATTCCAAGGTAATGGGCAACGGCAGAGTGTAAGCAAAATTGCTCATTCACAGAGGCAGGGTTTAGGCTGAAAATGGCAGCAGTACTTTTCCCAGAACCAGTTTATCACCCAAACCATTATGTTAAAGCTCAGGAATAATAAAGTATTTAACTCTGTAAAACTCATAATGATTATTTATGGCAAAATTTCTACTTTATTTCTAAAGTAGAAATATATTTATTTAAAAAGTGATTTTTCAAGTTTTTATTTTGAATTTCAGACTTAACAGAAAAATGTGTATGTTTGGGGTGTGTTTGTAAGTGTGTGTGTGTCTGAGATAAGAGTCTTGCTCTGTCACCAGTGCCAGAGTGCCCTGCCCTCAGCTTGGTTCCCAGAAACCTCAAACTCCTGGGCTCAAGCGATCCTCCTGCTTCAGCCTCATTCCCAATTATCTGGAAATACAAACACCCAACACACCCAGATAATGTGTCTATTTTTAGGAGAGATGGGGGTCTCTCTTTGCTCAGCTAGTCTGGAATTCCTGCCCTCAATCAATCCTCCCACCTCAACCTCCCAGAGTGCTAGGATCATAGGATGAGCTGCCACACTGGCCCAAATGTTTTAAATAGTGCCAAAATGTCCTACACCTTCACCCAGCTTCCCTAAAGGGTAACAATTTATCCCATTTGCTTTCTCATTCAATAGAGATAGATAAATAGATAGATAGATCCTTATCCCCAATTAACTCAGCATATTTTTAATAACAAGGATGTTCTCTTATGTGACCATACTAGAATTATCAAAATCTGAAAATTAACATTAATATATAGTTTTACTATCTAATCTATAGACATCATTCTAATTTTAGCAATTGCCTTTCTAAAGTTCTTTGTATGTTTTTGTCTATCATAAAAAGATATGACTTTGTGTGTGTGTGTTTGTGTGTGTGTGTACTGGGGGAAGTGGGGGTGGGGGGTGGGGGAGAGAGAATGTTTTCCTAGGGTGGATTCAATCAATTATTGCAGATACACTGCACTGCCTTGCCTCTTTGGTCTCTTTTAATCCGGAACAGTTTTTCAGTCTTTGTCTTCTGTGACCTTAATTTTTAAAAATGTTTTAATAATACAAAGTAATATTTTTGCAGTGTTGCACAGTATTTGTCTGATGTTTTCTCATTATTATTCAGATTACACATTTCTTTATGTTTTCCAGAATATTAGGAGTATGCATGTTTTGTTTATATACATTGTAATTTTTTTTTTTTTTTTTTTTTTTTTTTTTTTTGAGACAGAGCCTCAAGCTGTCACCCTGGGTAGAGTGCCATCACGTCTCAGCTCACAGCAACCTCCAACTCCTGGGCTTAAGCGATTCTCCTGCCTCCACCTCCCAAGTAGCTGGGACTACAGGTGCCTGCCACAATGCCCGGCTATTTTTTGGTTGCAGCCATCATTGTTGCTTGGCGGGCCCAGGCTGGATTCGAACCCACCTGCTCAGGTGTATGTGGCTAGCACCTTAGCCGCTTGAGCCACAGGCGCCAAGCCTATATACACTGTCTTTCATTTTTTATTTATTGGTTTATTCTTTTGAGACAGAGTCTCACTTTGTTGCCCTCAGTAGAATGCCGTGGCATTATCGCTTACAGCAACCTCAAACTCTTGGGCTTAAGCGATTTTCTTGCCTCAGCATCCCAAGTAGCTGGGACTACAGGCATCTGCCACAACGCCCAGCTACTTTTTAGTTGCAGTTGTCATTGTTGTTTAGCAGGTCCGGGCCAAGCTCAAACCTGCCAGCCTCGATGTATGTGGCCAGCACCCTACTCACTGAGCTATGGGCGCCAAGCCAATATACTTTGTTTTTTATACAGAATGAGTCAAAGTTATAAGTGTACCCTTCACCCAGTTAGTGGGCATTGTACTAAATATGTTAGAATTTACCCACCCCTCCTTCTTCCCCCAGCTTGATTTTCACTGAAATTTACTTCTATATGTGTACTTAAGTATTGATCTACTAGTTCCAATTTGGTGGTGAGTACATGTGTTTGTTTTTCTTGCAATGTTTCACATAGAAGACTGGTTTGCAGTTCCATCCAGGGTGTCACAAAAGATCAAATTAAAAAGCTTCTGGAACACAGTCCAAAGAGCAAATAGCACACAGAATGGGAGAAAATATTTGCATGCTATATGTCTGATAAAGGACTGATAACCAGAATCTACAAAGAACTCAAGCAAACAATCTTATTTTTAAAAAATGGGCAAAAGACATGAGTGGAAATTTTTCAAATGAAGATATTAGTAATGGCTCAGCACCCATAGCACAGTGGTTACAGCACCAGCCACATGTACCAAGGGTGGCAAGTTCAAGGGTTCAAACCCGGCCCAGGCCTGCTACACAATGACAACTGCAAAAAAAAAAAAAAAAGCCGGGCCTTGTGGCAGATGCCTGTACTCCCATCTACTTTGGAGGCTGGGGCAAGAGAATCGCATAAGCCCAAGAGTTTGAGGTTGCTGTGAGCTGTGACAACACAGCACTCTATGGAGGGTGTCATAGTTAAGACTCTGTCTGAAAAAAAAAAAAAAAAAAAGATATAGTAATAGCAAATAAACCCCAAAAAATGATCAATATCTCTAATCATTAGGGAAATGCAAATCAAAACCACAATTAGATATCGCTTGACTCTAATGAGAATGGCTTGTCTTAAAAAGTCCCAAACAACAAATGCTGGCATTCATGCAGAGAGAAAAGAACTCTTATACACTGTTGATAGGACTGCAAACTAGTGCAACCTCTATGGAAAATTGTATGGAGATACCTCAAAGAACTTAAAGTAGTTCCATTTGATCCAGCAATCCCACATCTAGGTATATATGAAAAGGGGAAAAGGCCATTTTATAAAAAGAACACATGCACTCAAATGTTTATAGCAGCACAATTCAATCACAGAAACATGGAAACAACCCAAGTGCCCACCAGTACATGAATGGATTAATACAAAATGTGTTATATGTATACTATGGAGTACTACTTAGCCATTAAAAAAATGGCTATCTCCAGCAGCACCCATGTCTCAAAGGAGTAGGGTGCTAGCCCATATACCAGAGGTGGTGGGTTCAAACCCAGCCTGGGCCAAAAAAAAAAAAAAAAAAGGCTATCTAGTATGTTTTGTGACAATCTGGATGGAAGAGACTACAGACTTCTAATGGGAATAATTCAACAGATGTCAGGTTTGTGTCCTTCTCAGGCACACACTATCTATTTGCTCCATTAGTGGTGATATAAACTTCAGCATCTTGGCTCAACATCATGTCTGTGTGGTTTGTAAAAGTGATATTGGATGTGATTCTGATGTGGAAAAGCAGATGGGTTAACTTATGAAACAGAAATATGTCATTTTTTAAAACATTGGAATAAATGAAATTTTTGCCCTGGCTTATAAAATTTCATGAAATTCTTTAGAAATTAAAGAAATTCCTTAATTCTAGAATTAAATTAATGTTCTAAAAATGTATTAACATAAGAGTGCATTCATTCCTTCATTTATTTATTCATCTAATACATGCATGTGCACCTGGAGTTACAGGACATTGGACTAGGGGTGTCACACACAAGGTAAGGTATAAACTCTGCCCTCAACAAGCTCACAGGCAGCCTAATATTCACTTCTCTAAGAAGCTATCAACAGATGCTTCAGAGTACACACAAAACGGTGTCTGCCTCTCCCATCATGATTATCACATCATTTGTCCCACATCATTAATCTTAATTCACCACAACTGGGCTCAGTACTGATAACTCAAAAGGTATAGCTGAATAAAATAAGCTCTCAGCCATTGTAGATTCCATAATAAAACAGTATGAGCATGTTTATCATAGTCTAGGGAGCAGCAGGAATGCAGATTTTTGACACTCACAGACCTGAGTCTGAATTCCATGTCTGAGTTTAAAAGCTGAGCAACCTGGCACAAGTTACTTTAACACCTCGAAACTGTTTCCTTAGCTGTAAAATGGAATAATAAAATTAGCCTGTGGCGATTAAATGAGATTAAATAATGCATAAAAACACATAGCAATGTTTTCAGAACTAACTGCTAAATAAATGGTAGATACTATTACTGTCAAGTTCATTATTTTAAAGAAAGAAGCATCTTATTCTGGAAGGCCAGGGATGGGCCTAATTAAGTTTGCCATGTTGGGACTGGAGAAAAACAGGATGATTTTACCAGCAGTAGTATACTCCAGTACTTTAGAAAGAATTTGATTTAGTATCTGACTTTGAACTTAACCTTTAGGTCTAAATGAATGACAGAAATTAAAAAAATTAAGAGTAATGTTTTCTGTGTAATAAAAATACCTTGTTTTGTAAGTATAAATATAGTCCTCATAAGATTGGTGATTAAATCTTTAAAAATCTAGCTACTAATTACGTATTTGCTACTTACTATAACTTTGGGAGGCACTTAAATTATTGAGCTACTACTTGTCTTCAAAGGCAAACATTTAGGCCAGGCTCAGTGGCTCACTGAATCTCTCAAAGTGTAGAGTATAAATGTCTTAACACAATAATTAAGTGAGGTGAAGGCTATGTTAACCAGTTTTATGTAAGCATTCTATTAATAAATCGTAGTATTCTGGAAGGCCGAGGTGGGTTGACTGCTAAAGCTCAGGAGTTCAAGGCCAGCCTGAGCAAGAGTGAGACCCCCCACCATCTTTAAAAATAGGTGGGTGTTGACAGGCACCTGTAGTCCCAGCTACTTGGGAGACTAAGGCAAGAGAATCCCTTGAGCCCAAGAGTTTGAGGTTGCTGTGAGCTATGATGCCATGATACTCCATCAAAGGCATCAAAGTGAGGCTCTGTCTCAAAAAAAGGGAAACATTTACAACTCAGACTTTACCTAACAAATGCAAACAAAGTAATCTAATTGTTTGTACCCTCCTATTAATATGAAATAAAAAAATAAATAAAGGGAAACATAATAGCTACTCAACTTTATATGAAGTGTGTGATTAATTTTTTACTAATACCAGGAAGAAGCAGTTTCTGGTTTGACATTATTGGACAAGTCTACTTAACTGTTAAAATGATAGGTTTGCTTGCTTTTTCACTCATAACTAAAGTTGTTGATATAAACAAATAGTATTATCTAAAACTTTAAAGTCACACTTGCTATAATTTTAAAATATTTATAATTAGGCTCGGCCCCCATAGCACAGTGGTTACTGAACCAGCCACATACACCAAGGCTGGCTAGTTGGAACTCAGCCCAGGCCAGCCAAAAAACAACAACAGCTACAAAAAAAAGGCCAGGCATTGTGGCAGGGATCTATAGTTCCAGCTGGTTGGGAGGCAAGAGAATCACTTAAGCCTGAGAGTTTGAGGTTGCTGTGAGCTGTGATGCCATAGCACTCTGCCAAGGATGACATAGTGAGACTCTGTCTCAAAAAAAAAAAAACAAAAAATTTACTAAGTGCATACTATCTGGTGGGTTGAGATAATCCAAACATGAAAAAGAGTCTCTCAAAGTGTAGAGTATAAATGTCTTAACACAATAAGTGAGGTGAAGGCTATGTTAACCAGTTTTATGTAAGCATTTCAAATTGTATATAAAATCAGCACATTGTACCCCATAAATGCATTAATGTATACAGTTATGATTTAATAAAAAAAGAGTTTAGTATAGCACCTGTCTCATGGATAAAACACGGAAGAGATCCATTATCTTCAATGTTATTATTATCTTATTATTGTTATTAATAAAGGGGTTCCTCTCAAAAAAAGTCTCTCCTCTACAGATGTTCATAATCTGATAGTATGTTTAGCAGTAAGTTTACCTTTTCACACAATTATATGATGTTTTACAAATTTGTTTTTAAAAATTCAAATTGTTTGTAAATATCCCTCTTTTCTGAGCAATAAAGTGCTTAATTTTAAAATGTAAATCCATCTTGTCGGACATCTGCTTACAATGTTGAATGCTCAATGCATTCAGTGTTCAAATGCTCTTGATTTTAAATTGATTCTGCTTCCTTACATCTAGAGCTTATTCAAGTATTCAAAGTGCTTTTTGTAAAAGAACGAAAGAATATAAAGTTTTATTAGTTTTGATAGATGTAGAAATACGTAAAGAGCCTAAAAGCATGTTCATGAAAAATGAGTTTTAAGCAATTCTTTCCATGCATTAAAAATGGATTCAACTTAAAGAAATCATATAAAGCAATTATTTGTACCGAAAGCCATACAAGATATTGATTTTACCACTTCACATGACATTAGCAGAAAAACATGGTCTCAAATATCTTTGGAACTCAATTCTTATAACCTAACTCTCAGAGCTCAACCCTAGATTCTACACTAAATTTTGAAATAAGGCAAGACCTGAGGCTGAAATTCAAACAAGGAAGAGAAACAAGAGACAGGTTGATGGTGCATGAGGATAGTCTCATGAGGAGCAGGGAGGTCAAGTAACAATGATCAAGGGAAAGTGTAATACTTTTAGCCATCATCTCCCTGCTAGCTCAACTGGTAAGCTTCCCAGGCTAAAGTACAAACTAGAAATATAGTTTGTAGCAATACTTGCTTGCTGTGTAATTTTTTTCCAAAAGGGATGCATTAAGTACCAACCAACTGACCAATATTGACCAATTTTCAAATTACTGCTATTTCATTTAGTGTAGATTTCAATGTCACTCTTCATATTCTTGTATAAGAGTAATTAATTAGTAAACTGCAATGGAATTCATATGAAAATATTTATTTTCTCTCAATATTATATTAGAATCAGTTCATCATATCAGAAAATGTTTCCCAATTCTAATTAAGGCATATTAGATATGCATGAATTAGCACTGGCATGATAAATGCCAAATAAATTAATAACTATCGACCATTAATTATACTAAGAGGCAGGAGAAAAATTGGAAAAGATTAAAATACAATTTGAGAAGAGGCAGTTCCCACCTTGTTTATTCAACCATGAAGAAGAACTGGGCTGTTGCTTTTATTCATACTTTTGAGTCACATAAATTTATATTGTCCAAATATCCAATAGCTCACAGTCATTAACCTGCCTTTTGTTTCTTCTCTACTTGAATTTCTTTTACCCTTTTTGGAATTTAAGCTTGAGACATAACTGAATTTTGGATATAACCCTTCAAAATATAAAAATTTATTATATTTCTAGGACTATAAATAGCTTCTCCCACAATAATCATTTACCACTCTTTAAGTCTATTTGTCAAGAGGCATTAAAAACAAAAACTACATAGGAAAGGTGTCTTGAAAGAAAACACTACTGGGGGTCAATAGTGGATACACAGTCAACATCTGAATGTTAAATAAGGTTTCATGACAGATAGTATATCTGTAAATAAATTTTATGCTTTGAAAAGCAATTAATACCACATACTGTGCTTAAAATTCCCAACATGAGCTTCAAAGGTCATTTTGGTTTCAGTTGGATGAAGTCTCCAGACATACAAAATTCCAACAAATACCCCCAAGTATGTTGACCCAAAGAATAACTTATATTTATTTTTCACACTTCTCTAAAAATATACATACCTTGAAATACACTGTTTTACTGGGAAAATTTTACCAATTTAAAAAATATGGATGTGTTTGAGCTCCCACACTGAATACAACTTTATATTAGAAATTAGGTTCATGGTTTGGCACCCGTAGCACAATGTTTACAGTGCCAGCCACATACACTATGGCTGGCAGTTAAAGCCCGCCTGGGCCAGCTAAACAACCATGACAACTGCAATAAGAAAATAGCCGGGCATTGTGGCAGGCACCTATAATCCCAGCTACTTGGGAGGCTGAGGCAAGAGAATCACTTAAGCCCAAGAATTTGAGGTTGCTGTGAGCTATGATGCCATGGCACTGTACTAAGACTGACAAAGTAAGACTCTATCTCAAAAAAAAAAAAAAAAAAAAAAAAAGAAAAGAAAAAAGAAAAAAAGAAAGAAAGAAAAGAAAAGAAAAACAAAAACAAAAAAAAAATTAGCTTCATCTCAAAATCCACTGAAGAAAACTTTTAAGCCTATCATCTCAGTTTGATATTCTTTTAAATAAGAAAATTGTGGGCCAGGCTCCTGTAGCTCAAGTAGCTAAGGTGCCACCCATATACACCAGAGCAGGCGGGTTTGAATCCAGCCTGGGCCTGCCAAATGACAATAACAACTACAATCAAAAAATAGCCAGGAATTGTGGCAGGCACCTATAGTCTCAGCTACTTGGGAAGCTGAGGCAAAAGCATCACCTAGTTCCCACCGCACTCTACCAAGGACAATAAAGTGAGACTGTCTCTACAAAACCTCCACGAGTGGAGGTTGCCGTGAACTATGATACCACAGTACTCCACCCAGGGTGACAGCCTGAGGCTCAGTCAGACAGGTTGGCTGACTGGATAAAAAAACTCAGGCCAGATATCTGCTTCATACAATAATCTCATTTTACCTTAAAGGATAAATATAGACTCAGAGTGAAGGGATGGGCATCTGTAATCCAGGCAAATGGAAATCAGAAAAAAGCAGGGGTGGCAATTTTATTTGCAGATACAATAGTCTTTAAACCAAAAAAAGTAAGGAAAGACAAGGATGGTCATTTCATATTTCTTAAGGGAAACACTCAACATGATGAGATGTCAATTATGCGCCCAACCAAAATGCTCCTCAATTTATAAGGGAGATCCTAACAGATATGAGCAACTTAATACCTTCCAGAACCATAATAGTTGGAGATTTTAACACCCCTTTGGCAGTGCTGGATAGATGCTAAGCAAATCCCAAGAACTGGAGGTTGCTGTGAGGTGTGATGCGACAGCACTCTACCAAGGGCAATAAAGTGAGACTGTCAGAAGAAGAAAAAAGAAAGAAGGAAAAAAAACTAAGCAAAAAAATTTTGGACTTTAAACTTCACCACACAACAATGGAATTTAATAGACATCTATAGAAAATCATCCTAACAAAACTGAATACACATTCTTCCCATCAGCCCATGAAACATACTCCAAAATCGATCACAGCTTAGGTCAAAAGTCTAACCTCAGCAAATTTAAAAGAATAGAAATTATTCCTTGCATCTTCTTGGACCACCATGGAATAAAAGTTGAACTCAGTAACAATAGGATTCTGCATACTCATACAAAAACATGGAAACTAAATAACCTTATGGTGAAGAATAGCTGGGTCATAGATGAGATTAAGAAGGAAATTACCAGATTCTTGGAACAAAATGATAATGAAGACATGAATTACCAGAACCTCTGGGAGAACACAAAGGCAGTCCTAAGAGGGAAATTTATAGCACTGCAAGCCTTCCTCAAGAGAACAGAAAGAGAGGAAGTTAATAACTTAATGGGACATCTCAAGCAACTGAAAAAGGAAGAACATTCCAATCCCAAGCCCAGCAGAAGAAAAGAAATAACCAAAATTAGATCAGAATTAAATGAAATTGAAAACAAAAGCATTATACAACAGATCAATAAATCTAAAACTTGGTTTTTTGAAAAGGTCAATAAAATAGATAAACCTTTGGCTAATGTGACCAGGAAAAAAAAAGAGTAAAATCTCCAATTTCATCAATCAGAAATGGCAAAAATGAAATAACAATATCTTCCTCAGAAATTCAAAAAATCCTTAATGAATATTACAAGAAACTTTATTCTTAGAAATACGAAAATCTGAAGGAAATTGACCAATACTTGGAAGCACGTCACCTTCCAAAAATTAGCCAGAGTCAAGTGGAAATATTGAACAGGCCTATATCAAGTTCTGAAATAGCATCAACTATACAAAATCTCCCTTAAAAAAAATGGCTGGAACCAGATGGCTTCATGTCAGAATTCTACCAAACCTTTAAAGAGGAACTGGTACCTATATTACTCAACCTTTTCCAAAATATAGAAAAAGAGGGAATAGTACCCAACACATTCTATGAAGCAAACATCACCTTGATCCCCAAACCAGGAAAGCACCCAACAAGAAAAGAAAAATATAGACCACTATCACTAATGAATATTGATGCAAAAATTTTCAACAAGATACTAACAAACAGAATCCAGCAACACATCAAACAAATTATACACCATGATCAAGTGTGTTTTATCCCAGGGTCTCAAGGCTGGTTCAATATATGTAAATCTATAAATATAC
>CAUYPK010069853.1:0-11659 GCA_963574355.1 Loris lydekkerianus | reverse complement strand
TGTAATTCCTCTACTGGGCATATGCCTAGAAGGCCAAAAATCATATCACAACAAAGATATTTGTACCAGATTATTTATTGCAGCCCTATTTACAATTGCTAAGTCATGGAAAAAACCCAAGTGCCCATTGATCCATGAATGAACTAATACATTGTGGTATATGTATAGCATGAATATTATTCAGCCTTAAAAAAAGATGAAGACTTTACCTCCTTTGTGTTTACATGGATGGAGCTGGAACATATTCTTCTTAGTAAAGTATCCCAAGAATGGAAGAAAAAGCATTTAATGTACTCACCTCTACTATGAAACTAATTTAGGGTTTCCACATGAATGCTGTAACCAATCTGCAACCTAGGAATAGGGAGAAGGGGGAAAGGGAGGGGAGGGTGGTGGAGGAGCGTGGAAGGGAGGGGATTGGTGAAATACACTTGTGGTGCATCTTACAATGGTATATGTGAAACTTAGTAAATGTAGAATGTAAATGTCTCAACACAATGACTGTGAGATTTCCAGGAAGGCTATGTTAACCAATGTGATATAAATGTGTCAACCAGTCTGTGAAACTAACGTATGATGCCCCATGATCATACCAATGTACATAGCTATGATTTAATAAAAAAAAAAGAGTACAGGTGCTTGTTAAAATACCTAGATGATCTCTATCAGTTTTAAAAATGTCCCTTCTATACCAATTTTCTTAAGTGTTCTCATCATAATGGGCTGCTGGATATTATAAAAAGCTTTTTCTGCATCGATTGAGAGAATCATATGATCTTTTTTTTTTAATTTGTTTATGTGCTGAATTATACTTATAGATTTACAGATATTTAACCAGCCTTGAGAGCCTGGGATAAAACTGACTTGGTCATGATGTATAATTTGTTTGATGTGTTGCTGGATTTTTTGTTAGGATCTTGTTGAATATTTTTGCATCTATATTCATTAGTGATATTGGTCTATAATTTTCTTTTCTTGTTGGGTCTTTTTCTGCTTTGGGGATCAAGGTGATGTTTGTTTCATAGAATGTATTGGGTAGTCTTCCTTCTTTTTCTACCTTTTGAAACCAGTTGACTAATATAGATACTAATTCCTCTTAAAAGTTTGGTAGAATTCTGATGTAAAACCATCTGGTCCCAGGCTTTTCTTTTTAGAGAGATTTTTTATAGTTGATGCTATTTCAGAACTTGATAGGGCCCCTTAAAAAAAGATGAAGACTTTACCTCTTTCATGTTTACATATGGAGCTGGAACACATATTTCTTAGTAAAGTATGTCAAGAATGGAAGAAAAAGTATTTCATGTACTCAGCCCTACTATGAAACTAATTTATCGCTTTTGCATGAAAACTATAATCCAGTGACAACCTAATAGGGGAAAGAGGGAAAAAGAGGGAAAGGTGGGGGGAGGTGGGCAGAGGGAGGGGGATTGATGGAATTACACTTGCAGTGCATCTTACAAGGGCATATGTGAAACTTAGTAAATATGGAATGTAAATGTCTTTGCACAATAACTAGGAAAATGCCAGGAAGGCTATGTTAACCAGTGTGATGAAAATATGTCAAACGATCTATGAAACCAGTGTACAGTGCCCCATGATCTCATTAATGTACACAGCTATGATTTAATAAAAAAATTAAAATAAAATACCTAGATGATTTTTAACTTTTTAATAGAGACAGGGAATGACATTTCCTCAGTCCTTTCTCAGCACTCCCTCATGTAAGAACTCCATTCATCTCATCAGACTAGAGGGCTAGTATAATAGGTGTGAGTCATCAAGTTGGTCATTTTCTGTTTCTTTCTTTTTCCTTGAGTTTCTCCCTTTCATCACCTATTCCTCTTTAGGGGAAAACACAGTATCTAATCCATAATAGATATATTGTATAATTGCAAGAGAAGCTCGGTAGCATACAAAATATTTTATACTTGTATCTCAAATTTAATTTATTACTAGGATTGCCAGTCTGGCTCAATTTGGGAAAATATGCTAATAGAAACTACACCTTAATAGAATTTATAAGAAAAACCATATGATCGCCTAAAGAGAGACACAAAAGACTTTTGGCAGAGGTAAAATATCTTGTTGATAAAAACTTTTAGATAGTTGTATTAGAAAAGAACATCTTCAGGACTACTGAAGTGATTTACAGATGATTGAACACATATAAATTGCTATATTCACATGATGAAAAACTTTTCAACTATCAAAGGGAATGAAGTGCACATTTATGTGAAAATAAGAATGAACATTAAAATCATTATTATAAGGCAATCAGGCCACTTACAAAAGACCAAATAGAGGAAGGCAGAACTGTTAAAATAATGATAATAATAATAATAATAATAATAATAATGTCAGTTGTCTCCTAGACATAAGGGGATGATTTTGGAGGGTGGTTAGGAAGTATTGACAATCTTTGTGTGGGGGTGAAGACAATGTTCTACAATTACATTGTGATAGCTATACAATTCTGTGACTAAAAAAAAAATTGTACACTTTCAAAGCATTAACTACTTATTTTAAGAAAGCAATTTGAAAAAGTTTTTCAAAACTTGAAGTTCTCAAAATGTTCACAGCATAAGAATTACTGTGATAGGGTGGTGCCTGTGGCTCAGTAACTGGGGTGCTGGCCCCATGTACTGAGGGTGGTGGGTTCATATCTGACCAAGGCCAAGCTGTAACAAAAAAGTAGCCCAGTGTTGTGGTGGGCAACTGTTTCAGCTACTGTGGAGGCCTCTCCCAAACAGTGGCCTGGTTGCAGGAGCTGGATTTTGCTGTGAGTTATGAAACCATGGCACACTACCTACAGCGACAAAGTGAAACTCTGTAAAAAAAAAAATAAAAGAAAAGAAAGAAAGAAGGAAAGATACTCAGAAAGCGTATGAGGGAGATGTTTAACTCTCTCTGTTCACATACAGGTGACCATGAATTAACCTGGAAGGCACATTTTTCCATTCTACCAAAGTTGTCATTTTTTTTTTCTTTAGACACAGTGTGACTTCTTTCTCCTGGGTAGAGTGCTGTGACATCATCATACCTAATCACAATCTTAAAGATATGGGTTCAACAGATCTTATTGCCTCAGCCTCCTGAGCATCTAAGAGCCCAGGTGACCACCAAAGTGCTCACTTACTTTGGATCATCCACTCTGCTTCCTAGAGTGTAAGAATTACAGGTGTAAGCAACCCAACTTTAGACCTTGAAGTTGGGATATATTTGAAACCATGATTTGTGTTCAGTGGTGGGTCTTCATGACTGTCACCTTAAAACTTTGGGATGTAATATCAAGTGAAAGAACCCCTAAAGTTCCCTGTCTCAGCCTGAGTCCCTGCACATTTCAAACACCCCCTATTCCCAGGAAAATCTAGAAACAGGTTTCAGAATAGAATAAGGAAGTTCCCTGAGTTCTCAAGGACTCTTAGCCACATATAAAACAATAATGAAAACTTACTACAGCAAAGTTTCCCAAGGTAAGTTTGTCTTGGTGCCAACCGCCACAATATAACCCCTTGACTCAACTCACTGTAAACCTGCTCCGAGCTACCCGCTGAGCCAACTAATCACCATATTCTGCTTCTCTGCTTGCTTGCCAGCCTGGCAACACAGCACAAAAATGGTATAAAAAATCAACCTGCTCCTCATTTCTAGGCTTTATGCCTTTGGGAAGCAGTCTCAATCACAGGTGTAGTAAGTCAGCACAGTCCCCTGTACAGGTGTAATAAATCATCATATAATTTATACCTAAAGTGGGATCTGCATATTTTTTACAGGTGGCTGAGGGTACAACTATGAGTACAACAGGAAGGCACAGTCAGTTGGATGGTCTGAGTTTCTGAATTGGAGCCCATCCTGAGCACTATTGAGATCCCTATCTCTGAGGAACAAAAAAAAACGGCTGGATGTTTTTCAGGTCACTTTATTCTTAGTTGAGAAAATAGATTCACTTGATCACAACATTTGAAGATTTTTGCCAGAAATAATCCGAGAGCACTCCACTCAGGGAAAAAAATGAAACTCTATCTTAATACATAAAATGAGAAACTCATTGGTAAGCAAATTACCTCTCATTTTTACTTTTAGCAACAACAGATCTAGAGATGAAATTTTATCCCTAAATTAGATTTTAACTACTGAAGTTATTGTCAAATACAGAAATTGTGTTCCTGAAGCCTGTATTAGTCAAGCCATTTAATTTTACATAGCTCTTACCTTTTAATATCTTAGGTTCTTAGAATCTCTTTAAACTGCCCACTTAGTGAGTTCTTGACTCAAATCAGGCTTTTCATATCACCCTAAAATATCCAGAGTACACAGTCACCCTTTCTCTTTGGGTCCATCAATCCGGGCCAATATTCCCTTGCCACCATCAGTCAGAGGACAAGGACCAGATGACTGTGGACAACTCCTACCCATCAGATCAAGAGGCAATGTCCTAACAAAACAATTATTTACCCACTTGCTTGCCTTATTTTTCTCTCCCCACCAGGGGCCACAGTAAATCTCCTCTTTTGTGTAGTTCCCTAGTACATCTGCCTATAGACCTCTCCTTGTACTTTGGTCTTCAAAGTGTGCCTACCATATTTTATTCTTGTTGTCTTACCAGTATTGTTTTTTTAAGACAGGCCCTAACTCTGTTGCCAAGGCAAGTGTGTCATAGTACCAGCCTAGAGTTGGCAAAATCCAACTCTTACGATGAAGGGATTCTAAGGCCTTAGCCACTTTAGTATTTCTATTTCAGTGAAAACAGGGTGGGAGATCAGGGCAAGTTTGTTTTGCTGTGGCTCAGCCTTGTCTCCAACACATGAACTTATAGGCTTAGCCTACCTAGGCCTCCAAGAATATCTAAATATTGTAGTCATGTGTGCCAAAATGTATTAAACTCTAATTTAAAAATGGCCTTATTTGAGGCTGTGAGTAGTGGCAAATTTTCAGACCCCAGTGACACATAGGGATTTGTCAGAATTTTTTTTTTCCTATCAATAGTGTCAGATATCACCACAATTATCCTTGGATCTCTTTTTTGCTAAGCATGTTTCATTAGTGATTGTGTATTCAGTTTGTGGCCCAGAAAACCTCTTCTACTTCTTATATGGCCAAGAAGCAAAAACTTTGGACACACCTGGCCCAGAGGTAAGGAATGTTGGAACTTTCTGGATAGGCTGATATTTCCCATGATTCTCACAAATAACAGCACGCATGAAGTACACTATTAGACAAATTGCCTTACCAGATTTTAAGAGAGGACCTTTAGTAAAACTCCTACCATCCCAAAAAAGCCTATTCTAGAGAAAGTAGACAAATATCAAAAAAGTACAAGTTAGAGTTGTGTGACATACCTCTCACATCTGTGAAATCACTCTCTGATCTTTGGACTCTGGCTCATGGTCTCTACCATTCCATGGCAGCACTAGGTATAAACCACACTCTTCCATTTGCTTAAGAATCCGACTTGAAAAGGAAAGAAAGGGTTGTGGCAATCCCTTGGCCACAGATACAAACAAAATTAGGAAGCAGGAATTGAGTGTCTAGAACAGAACCACACTCCATGTGACAAGTTTGAACTCACTGAAAAACCCAGACAGCAACAACACATGCCTAACAAAATAAGGTTAAGCATAAAACATGGTAAACCAGGGCAACACACATTATGATGTCATCCACCGTGATCATGTAGTGACTTCATCCTGTAGTTACTTAAGATCCAGGCTTCTGGTCAAAAATATTAAGTGTCCTGTGCTGCTCATTTTACCTGGTGTCCCTCAAGTGTTTGAACTGGGACTATTCTTAGCTGTCAATCCACATAAGAAGAAGTGATCTCCATTTTGTGCCTTATTGATTCTGTTAATGGTTGAGATTCCTCACACTAGACTGACACAACAGTTGAGATTTTGTAAAGCAGTATGAGTAAAGCTGCATCATTGCTGACAAAATTGCATGTGGCTCATTTAAAAGGACGCTATTTTTTCCCTTTGAAACAGAGTTTAAGTTTGTCTGGCTCCGTAGAGTACTATGGCGTCATAGCTCACAGCAAACACAAACTTTCCAGCTAGAGTGATTCATTTGCCTCAACCTCCTGAATAAATAGAACTACAGATGCCCACCCCAACAAGCTGGGCAAAGGTCTAACTCACCACCCTTTTTTAATGGGCCCAGATACCTAAACACTGAGACACAGGCACTGACCTTCGGTCGCTATTTCATAGACCTCTTTGACACAGAACCTAAAACATTCATTTCAGTGAAGCTTTCAAATTTATTATGCCTGGCTATAGCCTCCATTTAATCATAGATTCACAGGTCTTAAACTTGTCTGCTTTGCTTAAATGATCAAGATAATTCTGGTCTTTTTAGATGATAAAAATATTTCTTGGTTGGATTGTCCACTTGTCTGTGTATGGGTGTGTGTATGAATATTTTTGAAATACTGTTTTCCTGTATAGTCTAGGCTAGTCTTTTGGGGCCTCAGCATTGATTATAGCAACCTCAAACTCCAGGATTCAGGCAAATCTCCCACCTCAGACTCTCACGCACCTATGAATACTGTTACTTGTCACAATACCTATATAATTCTTTACTTCTTCTTAGAGACTGTGTGTTACAATTACTCTCTCCATTCCTCAGCACCCCCTCATTCAAGAACTCCACTCATCTCAAACTGCCAGAAGGCTAGGATTACTAGTGTGAGCCACCGAGTTTTGTCATTTTTTCTTTATTTCCTTTTCTCATCCTTTCCTTTATCCTCCCCAAATTTATGCTTTCTCCCTGCAATTCTGTCTCTAATTGTCTTGCAATATCCATTCTTTTCTTTCCTTCATTCTTTTTTTTTCCTCTGTCTCTTCCTGTACACTTTAATGGAAACTTCCCTAGTAACAAACTATACCACTAATCCCTAAATAAGTAGTCTTGAACTCTGCACTTAAAATAGGTGTTTGTGGATTGTGTAAATTATGTTTGAATAGAGTTGTTATATTTTAATCTACAGGCTCTTGTCTATGAGGAAAATAGAAAAAAAACCTTGACCAAAACTTAAGCATGAATGAGCACCATAGCTCACACCTATAGCCACAGCAATTTTCCAGGTAGAGTCAGAAGGTTCCTAGAAGCTAAGGGTTTTCAGAACAGAATGAGCAACTTAATAAGGCCACAAGTATCCTAAACATAAGTGCAAATGTCTCCAGCATTTTTTGGCAATGGTGTGTACTTTCATCTCTGAGAAGTATAATGTCAGGAGGATCACTGGATATTAGCAGTTTGCATTTCCTTGAGCTATGATGGCACCAATATATTTTTCTGGGACAAAGAAAAAAATGGCAGTATAAAATCTGTAAGATATATACTACATAGTTGCAGAAAAAGTTTGGTAGCATACAATATATTTTATGCATGTATCCCAAATGGTATTTATTACCAGGATTGCCAATGTAGCTTCATATGTGAAAATCAACTAATATAACACATAACTTTAATAAAATTAATAATAAAAACAACACAGTCTCTTGAAGAGAAACAGAATAGGCTTCTGACAGAGGCAACATAACTTGTTGAAAAAAATTTTTAAAAATCTTAGATGAAAATGGAACATCTTAAGGACTATTAATGGGATTCACAGATCATTGGGTACATATAATGTGCTATATTTACAGGATGGAATATTTTTCAACAATAAAAAGGAGTGAAGTTCATTTCTATGTTTCAATAGGAATGAAGCTTGAAATTATTATAAGAAAAAGGCCAGTTATAAAAACATCAGAAAGAATATGACTAAACTCAGAAAAAAAAAAAAAATCAAGACATGGATTAATCTAGGAAGTTTCATGCCTCCTTTCCCACTACTAAGTGTAAAGTATAAATATCTTAACAGAATAACTAATACAATGTTGTGAAGGCTATTTTAAACAGTTTCATAAAAAATATTTCAAATGATATATAAACACAGCTCATTGTATCTTATAGTAACATTAATGTATACAGGTCTGACTTAATAAAAAATAAAATAAAAACATGAAGACAAGGCCAATTGTGTGCTAGTAGTAGTGGGTGGGGGAGGGTGAATTGGAACACCAAAGTGACTGTTTGGAGGTATAGATGTTCTTTGTGTGTGGAAGAAGACAATGATCTATAATTAGATTTGTATGCTAGCTGTACAATTCTGTGTCTATACTAAAAAGAACAGAAGTGTATGCTTGCTAAGGGTGAAATACTTATTTAAATAAAGCTCCTTAGGAATGTTTCCCAAAACATAAAGTAATCAAAAGTCTGACAGCACAAGAAGTACCCAGATTATACTTACACCTGAGAGACATTCAATTCTATCTCCATGCCATAAACTGTCCTCTGTGACTTGATATTGAAGGCACATTGTTCCCTCCTACTGAAGTTGTCATTTTCTTTTTCCTACAGACAGCATCGACTCTTTCTCCTGGCTTAGTGCAATCTCAAATTCTTGGGCTTAACAGATTTTATTTATTTTTTATTTATTTATTTTTGCTGCATTTTTGGCTGCGCACAGGTTGGAACTTGCTACCTCCATTATATGCGGCCAGCACCCTACTACTTTGACCAATAGGTTTGCCAAGTGCTCAACATCTCTTATTGTCTCAGCCACCTTAGAATGTAGTAGTCCAGGTGTCTCCCCCAGTGCTGAGTTAGTAGGACCAACCTCTTATGCCTCCCAGACTGCTATGATTACAGATGTGAGCCAATGCTTCATACCTTGAAATAGGGATATTTTTCAAACTATCATTTGGGACCAGTGATGTTGCTTAATGCCTGTCATTTTTGGGAAACCCAGTCAGTTGGATTGTCTGAGCTGCTGAATTGGAAACCAGTATGAGAAATAGTGAGATCCCCATCTGGGTGAAAAAAAAAAAAAAATAGAAAAAGAAAAGTCAGATGTTATGCAGGTGTCATGACTACCAGCTGAGGGCATATGCTCATTTTTGACAAAACATGAAGAGTGCTGTGAGTTATAATATCAGGGCACTCTACTGTGGGCATCAAAATGAGACTCTGTCACAATATATAAACAGAGAAAACCATTAAGTGAGTAGTGACACCTCATTATTAATGTTTCCAAGTTTATACTTTTGAAATTTTAGGTCTAGATTAGATGTCAACTAGAGAAATTATTCCTCTTAGGGAAATTGTATTCCTAAAACATGTCTTAATCAAGCGTTTGGATTTTATTTAACTGTCAACCTTTGATATTCTAAATTCTATTTTTCTATTATTATTTGTCAACCTTTGATATTCTAAATTCTATTTTTCTATTATTATTTCCTTCCAGTGTTTATTTTTCTTTCTTAATTTAGAAGTTTATTTATTTATTTATTTTTACCATTTTTTATTTTTTATTTTAATATATTTTTATTAAGTCTTTTGTACATAAATAAATAAATACATTTATGCCATTTTAAATGTGTTGATTCTTTGTAAAATTTGGAGTGCTTACATCATACTAATCAACATACTTTTTACCTCATTTGCCTAATTACACCATTAGGACATTTATATTCTACACATTATAGATCCAACTTGTATTTGCAATGTGCTTTATAGGTGTGTTCCCCCTACTATCTCCTACTCCCTCTGACCCCCTTCCCACTCCCTCTCCCTCCCCTTCCCTTTTTCATTTTAGGCTAAAGTTGAATTTCATTTTTAATATGCAAGTGTGAGTTATTATAAATTGGTTTCACAGTAGTACTGAGTACATGGGATAATTTTTTTTTCCCCAATTCCTGAAATACTTTACTAAAAAATATATATATGTATTTTTCAGCTCCATCCATGTAAACATAAAAGCCGTAAAGTTGGTGTGTCACTGGCTGAATCATCGGGCACTGGGCTGCTTCTCCCATGATGCAAGCCTGGTGCATAGGATGAACTTAGGCATCCTGTGGGTGTTGGTGTGCCTGGAAATTACTAAATTTAAGAATGTTTGGACAATTCATTCCAAGTCCCCTATAGCCTATGAGAGAGGAAGAATATATTTTGACAATTATCGGTCTTGTGTAAGCTGGGGAAAATACTTCCCAACCTGTCAGATTATAAGTCTTTACTCATAGCACTGACTGCTCATAATTGGATACTTTGTACATCAGCAAATACAGGAAAAATTCTTGAGAAAATATATCTTACTTCTTATTGCAAATTTAGGTACCTGAGCTGGGGCACTCCTCAAGAAGTCATTGCAGTCAACCCAGCTCACAACAAAAGCTCAGCAGTGGCCTGGCAGGCAGGCATTGAACAACCTGTTTTGCTGTATCTTGCAGTGTTTCAAGTTCTACCCTTTTCCCTTGTAAGGATTCTGGAGATCAATAAAAAGGTGATATATGCCTCCCCTCCCCCCAAGATTTTTGGGAATGTTACCATGCTACCTTGTCTGCTGGAATACAAATTGTGATGTACAGCTTGGGACAGTCAGACTATATAGTTTCTAAGCCATCACTGAACAGACTCACCACAACTGCTCTTTTAGATGTCATCACTAGATAATGCTTTTCAGATTGAAGACCATTCTTGACACTATATTATAACACCCAATAAGAAGAAACAAAGATGAGTTTTCCATATTTGTGATCTAAAAGACAATACTTTGGTAAATCTGAAGAATCAGACATTTTAATAGTAAATTTGTATTAGAAATGTTGGGGGTGGAGGGCAGGGACAAGATGGCTGACTGAAGCCAGCTTTCCACAGAAGCTCTCATCCAGAAAAAGAGTTAAAAACAGAAATTTAGGAAGTAACCTGGTGAATTATAGCTGCACCAACAGAGAAGTTTGAAGAACGCAGATCAACCCCACTGAGTGAGCTGTGACCCCAAGAATACAAACAAATGGTGCAAAATTCATGATCAAGCAGATGGGAGTTCCCTCCCCCATAATAAGGGCTTGGATTGCCCCATAAGCAAACAAGTAGAGTTTAAAGGTCCTCCCACTACACTCCACAAGAGAGATCCTCTAAAAACTAGACCTACTTCCTCTACTAGGTTGTCACGGAATTTTCCTGCCAGGCATAAAACTGTATAGAACTGTATATATTCTCTACCTGAAATTCTGAGCTCCCATCACACCCCTCCACCCTCAATCTGAGGTCTAGAGGCCTGTTCTCCAGGAGTTTAGATTCTTGGGTGATTTCTTGAAGGGTTTGGACAGAGCCTATAGTGTAGCTGGTCAGTGCTGATTCTGCAGCACAGGAGTGAGGCAAGGACGGTTGGCTGAGAGGGAACCACACCAGAGCAGCAGTGCACCATGGTGCAGAGCAGCAGCCATTTTTATCAACCATAGGGCTAACGCCCAAATAGTCCGAAGCCACACCTCCTGTCTTTCGGGGCAACCAGAGGAAGCCAGGCATCTTCTCAGGTGGCAACCACCATGAAACATATATGGGATAAAAACACAGGCCCTGTGAGTAAAGGGTTTGCCTGAGGTAGTACCGGCCTAGGTGGAGCACAGGGACTAAAAGAAACAGAGCCAGGAAGTTTTCAGGGTGGGGCTGACAAGAGGACCTCTTTACTGAGCCTAAGATGCACCCAGTCCTTAGGGGATTGTCAGCCTCTAGACAAAAAAAAAAAAAAAAAAAAATGGGGGGACCCACTAGTTGCAAGTAAACAAAATTAAAACCTAACGAACAAAAGATAGGGACTGAGGTGACGGCT
>CAUYPK010069850.1:0-34404 GCA_963574355.1 Loris lydekkerianus | reverse complement strand
ATGTTGATTCTTCCCAGCCATGAGCATGGTATGTTTTTCCATTTGTTAACATCTTCAGCTATTTTTTTTCTTAGAGTTTCATAGTTCTCTTTATAGAGATCTTTCACATCCTTTGTTAGATAAACTCCCAAATATTTCATCTTCTGTGGGACTACTGTGAAAGGAATAGAATCCTTGACTGTTTTTTCGGTTTGGCTATTGCTGGTATATATAAGGGCTACAGATTTATGGGTATTGATTTTTTAGCCTGAGACATTGCTGTATTCCTGGATCACTTCTAAAAGTTTTGTAGTAGAATCCCTAGTGTTTTCCAGATATACGATCATGTCATCTGCGAAGAGTGCAAGTTTGATCTCTTCTGACCCTATGTGTATACCCTTGATCGCCTTTTCTTCCCTAATTGCAATCAGCCTGTTTCTTAATTCTCTGCTTGTGCACAAGTTCCCTGTCATCCTGTTGACCTCTGAGACCCAAGTCAGTCATTGCCTCTTCCAGGGAGCCTTCCCTGACCACCTTTTTCTGCACTACAGTGGTCTCTGAGTGTATTTTTATTTTTGCACCTATGCTCAGCTGTCATCTTTCTTCTAGTCCAGGGGTCCTCAAACTTTTTAAATAGGGGGCCAGTTCACTGTCCCTCAGACCGTTAGAGGGCCAGACTATAGTTTAAAAAAAAAAAAAAAACAAAAAACTATGAACAAATTTCCTACGCACACTGCACATATCTTATTTTGAAGTAAAAAAACAAAACAAAATGGGAACAAATGCAATCACAGCGCCTCATGTGGCCTTTGGGACCCATGTGAGGACCCCTGTGTCTGTTTCTCCCATTATACTGTGTGAGCTCCCAGAGAGCAGCACTTGGGTCTTATTCATCTCTGAATCTCCTGCACAGTAGGTGGTCTGTAAACATTTGTTGTACTTTTGTTTAATATCAGGGCAAGACCTTTAGGCCTGTTTTTGCTATAACATTTGGACCCCATCTTATTTCCAAATGCATTACTAACCTACTCTTACTGTTTGGAAATTTTTGCAAGAGAAATTTGGAAAAATGGGGAAAATGAGAACCATGGTGCAGTCCATGGTGTGGGGAATCAAAATGAGAACCATGGTGCAGTCCATGGTGTGGGGAATCAAAATGAGAACCATGGTGCAGTCCATGGTGTGGGGGATCAAATCAAATCAGAGGATTGCAATCTTGTTTCAGTGAGCTGTAGTCAATGTTGGATTTTACTTCACAGCATTTCATAAATTCCTCACATTTTTCTTTCCACTTTCCAGGAGAAAAAGATGTGATTATTTTAGGGGATTTTGGCCAAGGCCCAGATAGCAGTGACTGTGATGTGCTGAGGAAAGAAAAATTCCATCACCTGATCCCTCCGCACACCTTCACTAACATCAGCACCAAGAATCCTCAAGGCTCGAAGTCTCTGGACAACATCTGGATCAGTAAAAGCTTAAAGAAGGTTTTCACTGGTAAGACAAAAACCCACTTCTTCTTTCTCCTGTTCAGAAGTAAGTTTAGAGAAACATGTTTGAAGAGACAAAAATTATCATTTTTTGTGGGTTACTGTAAAATTATCATTTGATCAGAGACACTTTTAAGAGTGTGGGGGGTGACAAGTAATTAAAAGATACCCACTGATTTACAACAAGGGCAAACCTGGTTATAGGCTAAGGGAGTCCTGATTCAGAGATGAGCTGATAAATTACCCTAACTTTAAGGACGCTTATTCATTCGGCAAACATTTGTCAAGTGTTGAGGCACCGTGTTGTGGAAGGAGGCAGAACCAACATGCTGTGTGAACAGATGTGTCATGAGGGAATGAGGCAAGTGCTCAGTGCTCCACAGCTCAGCCCTGAAAAGCAGTCATCCTCCCCCAGAGTACTAACCTGCTGAGTCAGGAGACAGCATTACGGAAGAGATAGTAGGATCTTTTGATGAGAGATAAGAATGGTAGTTCTAAACTCTCACTGGAAGCTTTATGAAGTCTCAACATATGCATATTATGCTTTAAAGAGAAATTTAAAAATAAGAAAAGTACCAAGGGCTAGGTCGCACTGCAAGAGAGTCTGGCAGGCATCCAGGGCCAAGATCCTCAAGACGAGGATTTCTAGTCTTAACTATGTCACCAGCTTCTCCACCTCTCTCTGGGTACTGATTTCCTATTGTACTCTGTCATGGGAGGGTCCAAATGGTGAAGGAAAAAGTGGGTCTTGGAGGAGTGAGAGTTGTCAAACTAGACAAGACACAGTCTGCAGAAACTGTTGGAGGGCCTCCTGCCGCGTGCCCAGGCTCTCAGGAGGGATACCAGGGAGGTGAACTTGGCAGGCGCCTGCCCGCATGGAGAGAGCTAGAAGGAAGTTAGAAACCATTTCACCTGTCCCCTTGTTAAGTTATAATAACTGTAGTTCAGGGAGGACTTACCCCATCATAGAACTGTCCGCTGGGCACACCACAGTTCAACCCCAAACCCCAGGCCTCTGTTGATCTTACACTGACCTTGGCACTGTCATCTCTGCGGACCACACAGAGCTAACTGTTCTGTAATTGTTCACCTAACTATCTGTTCCACTTCATATTTCTAAACCTTTATTTTTTAAATATACTTTCTTATTAACCTCTGTAGTTTTCTCTTTTTTATCCTTTCTATAGAACTTATTTTCTCCCTTTTTAGTGTCTTTTGCTTTGCAAAAATAGGACATTCACTTTGGGCATCTTTACAGTGCCCCGGGGAAAATCATAGTAGTGCCTAAGTCAGGAGGTCAGCCCACATGCTGAGGAGTATGGGTGTGGCTGGGAGGCCTGGCCTCTGTGTAGTTTCAATGCCGAAATGCATCAGCCCTCGTTTATGTGGAAAATCAAATTGACTAAGACCTTTTGTCTGCACGGGCAAGTCAACTACCTGAGCAGCACAGTCAGACACCCCGACTTACAGGATCCCACCCACCCTTCACCCTGATTTCTGAGTCTCTTTTTCCTCTCCTGTCAGGTCACTGGGCTGTAGTGAGAGAAGGTCTCACGAACCCTTGGATTCCAGATAACTGGTCTTGGGGCGGAGTGGCTTCTGAACATTGTCCTGTGCTAGCTGAGTTTTACACGGAGAAGGACTGGAGCAAGAAGGAAGGCCCCCGGAATGGCAATGGGGTCGCCGTGGAGCGGAGTGAAGCCAACATCAAGCATGAACGATGATGACACCAAATTAGTCTTTCTACCCCTTGACCCAGGAGGGCACAGACAGGAGCTAACCCTTCGGGGGAAGTTCAGGGCCAGACTGCCTTTTAATCTTCAGTCTGAAAGCATCAGCACACAGGCCTTGGTCCATGGCCTTCTCTGTGGATGGTTCAGGGCCTGTGATGGGGGCAGGGGTGTGCTGGGCCTCACCACACCACGCAGTGAAATCAGAAGCCCAGCAAAGAACAGAAATGCCTTTTACTCTGTGGATGCTGCTGGCCTCAGCAGGATGGGGCCAGCTGTGCGCTGCTGACTGGACGGCAGCACCAGGAGAACAGTAACCGAGTTGAGAAGAAAGGAGAGAGGTGGCTCAGGCTGCCCGCCCTGGCTGAGCAAAGCCAGAGTACTCGTTTCTGACCACCAGGATGTGACGTTCTGGCTGCCCATTTCAGAAAGCTTTTAACTGTGATTGAGCACTCTTCTCAAATATTATGGTGATTTTTAGTTTTGTTTTGAAAAAATAAAGAGAGAATAACCTGCCTGGCTGCAATGAGAACATGGGCTGGGTCCCCCGGCTGTATGGGTTATGCCACTTAGAGAGGTCTTGGTGGCACTGTGCTCTGGTGCCCCGACCTTCTCTGCCTTTCCTATGCTGTTCACACCCCCTCCCCGAGAGCCGGCAGAAGTGCCCCTCACGGCCCTATTGACTCACCTGGGGTCTCTATACGATCTTTATTCATCTCCTCTCTCCCAGCCGTCCATCATCCCCTGTCTCCACCAGGCTGCCTCCTGCCTGGGAGTGGTATCTGTGCTTCTGACAGTTGCATAGTGCCCCCTGCAGGACAGGAAGTCTCACAGCATGCTGTCATATCCTTCCTCCTGAGATTCACAGCACAAAGTAAATAGATACCATCCAAACTCAGCAGCATTTTCACATATCTGCCTATGCTTAACATTAATGGAAAGTAGAAAAATAAATAGTGAAAAGGTAAGTCATGAGCTTAGATCATCCAGGTTATTCCAGTTTCCCATGGAAGCTGAGGCTTTATTCCTCTTTCCACATCAAACATTCAGTGTGGACCACTGTTGAAAACCGGCCTATCACCAAGCAGTGTGAACCCAGTGGCTTCACACTGGGCCCAGAACTGATGGGCCATTGTTTTGGGGGCCTTGGCTCCAAGGAGAATCACTATTCAGGGGCATGGGAAGGAAGCCCTCTTCTGGGGGCTGTAGGAGTGGTTGGGAGTCATAGGCCCATTCCATGGGTGGGCAAGCAGCTCCTGTGTCTTGGGTGCATTCTGTGCCTCTGCAAGAATCAGAATGTAAAATGTGACAGCTGAGGCTTGATGGAAATGAGCTGAGTTAGCATTAAAGGTCATGAGGAGCAAGTCGGGCAGGGTGGTAGCTGTGACCTGTAGTCATAGCTACTCAGGAGGATCACCTGAGCCTGGGAGTTCAAGACCAGCCTGGACAACACAGTGAGACCCCGTCTCTTAAAATTAAAACCATGAGAGTCAGTGAAGCATGCTTCCTAGATGAGGATATCACTTTTGGTAGCTTGTCTAAAGTTAAAATCTCCCCTGTGGGCCAGGCATAGTGGTTCACACCTGTAATCTCAGCATTCTGGGGGACTTGAGACAAGAGGATCCCTTGAGCTTAGGAGTTTGAGGCCAGTCTGAGCAAGAGCATGAGACCCTGTCTCTACTTAAAATAGAAAAATGAGTTGAGTGTGGTGGCAGGCACCTGTCATCCCAGCTCTTTGGGAAGTTGAGGCAGGAGGATCCCTTGAGCCCAGGAGTTTGAGGTTGCTGCGAGCTGGGGTGACACCACAGCACTCTAGCCAGGGCAACAGAGTGAGATTCTGTCTCCAAAAAAAAATTAAAATAAATAAACTAAAACCTCCCCTACATTCACCAGCCAGATGCCCCAAATCCTTTTAACCAGATTGTTGGGGGTGGGGGTGGGGGGGGTTGGCACCAAAAGTATGGAAAGAAACTTCTTAAGTGATATGAGGGAAAAAGAAATCTGATCAAATGACCTCTGTGAGGGCACTAGGTTTGAGCCAGGAGCTGGGAGCAAAATGGCAGCCACACCTCATTGGCCCTTTTCTCTCCTAACATCCCCAGCCAGTGCCCAGGGGTGTGCCCTTGGGCAGCCAGTCTGTCTCACTCCAGCCTAGCCTACTTGAGGTTTGCTTTTTTGGCTTTGGTTTCAGGTTTTGCTTTGACAAGTGTGTGTGTGTGTGTGTGTGTGTGTGTGTGTGTCCTTTAATTAACAGACTTAATTATTTACAAGAGCATTTTTGGGTTGATAGACAAATTAGGCCCAAAGGACAGAGCACCCCCCCTCCTTTGAATATTCTGTCACACATACGCTGCTTAGTGTGAGCCTTTGTTACAGATGAAGAACCAATCCTGCAGCTCACTGTTTACAGTAAGGTTTAATCTCTGTGTTGTGCACTCTGTGGGTTTTGACAGATGTGTAATGACATCATGTTACAATATCAAACAGAATAGCTCCCCTGATCAAAAATGCCCTTGCCCTCCACATAGTCATCCCTCCCTCCCTTAACTCCTGGCAGCCACTGAGCTTTTCACTGTCTCTATAGCTTTGCCTTTTCCAGAGTGTCATGTAGTTGGAATCACAGAATATGTAGCTTTTTCAGATGGGCTTTGTCACTTAGCAACGTGCATTGAGGTTCCTTTGTGTCTTTTTGCGGCCTCATAGCTGCTTTCTGTTTCTCTTTCTTGTATGGAATTTGTCAGCTCTCCTTTGGATTGTTCTATGTCCTACCCTTCCCCAGAGCTTCTTCCCCAGGTCCCCATCCCCAGCTCAGTCCACAAATGTGGCACTTCTGTGGGTCTCTCTCCCCCTCTTTGTTCTTTTCTTCCTTCTCCCCTGCCAGGAGTCTATGAGCAGGACCTGATTGTAGGAGAAGCCCTGGGGAGTCCTCTAGTGCTGAGGGGGTCTTAGGAGGTGGGGAAGGGAAGGGATTTAGTGCTAGGAAGCAGTGATAGCCCCACAGGCGCCAGGAGCCCAGCAGGCATGGGGCCAGCCCCTCCCTTCCTGGCCCCACAGAATCTCTCCCCTCCTGCTCATTGTCCCCCAGGAGACCTGAGATCAGAGACAGCTCCCTTCTCTTTTTATGCTGGGGCCGGGGCTATCAGTAGTGCTGGCACCAGCCCCGCCTTGGCCTGTCAACAGATTTAGCAGGGGTGACGCCAAGGGCAGGTGGAAGTCCTCCTGAGCCTCAAACAATCAGGGCCAAGCCATGACTCCCCTCTGCTGCTTTAGGGAGCATAGGGAGCAATGTGGGCCTGGCCCTCCCTAGGGCTGCACTTGAAGTTGGGGATGGCATCTCCCTCTCTGCATCTCTGGGGTTCTGATGGTGGGAGTCTCCTTCTCTGCTGGCAGGGGTGGTTGGGGGGTTTCATTTCCAGAGACTACATTCTGCCCAGCAGGGCCTAAGTCTCCACCATCTGTGGAAGGGGTAGAAGGACTTCTCACCTGGGGCCACCACAGCGTTTGTTTCTGGTGGAGAAGAGTTAAAGACTTCAGCACTTCTGTTTATCTTCTTTTCTTTCTTTCTTCCTTTCTTTTCCTCTCTTTCCCTTTCCCTTCCCTTCGACAGAGTCTCACTTTGTCACCCCCAGTAGAGTGCTGTGGTGTCACAGCTCACAGCAACCTCAAACTCCTGGGCTCAAGTGATCCTCTTGCCTCAGCCTCCCAAGAGCCTGGGGCTACAGGTGCCCACCATAATGCTGGCTATTTTTAGAGACAGTGTATTGCTCTTGGCTCAGGCTGGTGTCAATTCCTGAGTTCAAGTAATTCACCTGTGTTGGCCTCCTGGAGTGCTAGGATTATAGGTGTGAGCCACCATGCCTGCCCCTGAATGCCCATTTTCAAATAATCCTCTCACACATTTATTGACTCCTGATTGGCCTAAACACTTTGCACATTTAACTGCTTTAATCCTCAGAAGAATCCAGATGAGGAAACAGGCCCACAGAGGGTGACCAGCCTAGAGCTGTAGCCAGCAGCCCCAGAGTCAGGATGCCGCCTGCCTGTCCTCCTGGTACCCTCATGCTCAATACCCAAAGGCTAAGTGGGATATAAACTCTTACACCCAGATGGAGTGGGTAGCATTTCTGACTGAAGACCCTAGCCGTGAGGTTGTTGTCAGTGGCTCCACGCTCAGGGTACAGAGATGGCAGATCTGGCTTCTGTCCCAGCTGTGCTGTGCCCTGCTGCTGGCCCCTGGATGTTGGATTTGTCAGGCCAAGAACCAGCGTTCTTACCTTTTAAATGAAGAGAAAATCCCTCTCAAAGGATTGTGAAAAATGAAAATGAACATCAGTTCAGGTCTTGAAACAGTATCTGACCACAAGGCCAGTTGTACAACTCTAGGAAGAGAGTCATTTGTTTCCAGCATAAGGACTCACTAAGTGGCAGCACTTTAAAAAATGATTTTTAATTGCTTGTGTATTGGTGTTTAACTTTTATCCCCAGCGTCTCTTTGTTCCTTCTAACTTAAAGGTTAGCTTGGTGGTTTCCCAACAACATGTAGACTTACACTTTCTACCGGTCAGTAAGAAAGCCCGGTTGGGCTGGCAGAAGTGGGGATCCCCTGCCTACTGGTACTTGTCATGTGGACACTGATCATCACCCTATATTTTACTGAAAAAGACTCTAAGGCTCTCTGAAAGTCGGATTGCCAGTCATGGGCTCCTGCTGTTCCTGGCAGAAAAACTCAGCAGGGACCTCCCTAAGCCATTCTCCTAAGAACAGCAAACACACCTTTGAGTTACCCTGCGCAACAATGGCAGGTGAACTCTGGGTGGATGGCTGCAGGGAAAGCAACCTGGGTCTGCAGGTGTGGTGTTCCAAGGACATCTATAGAGCAGCTTGCAGGAACAGACTCATTGTAAGCAGAGTTGTGAGAGGCTAAAGAAGGGGTGGGCCACCCACAGGTGGGGGCAGTTCACTGCTCTCCTAGAGGGAGTCAAAAAAATACTTGAAATGACACATGAATTCACACCTCGGCATGGCCCAGCACTACCTCTCTGAGTGAAGAACCCCTGAATGCCACAGGGTGTGCCGAGGGAGGCTTTGTCAGTGCGAATGCACAAAGGTATTGGCCCAGCAGAATTATGAAGACATAGACACAGATATGATCTCACACGTGCAGCCAGAAGCGTTACAGTGCAATGCTTTAACAGAGCTTAAGCAGCCTGAGCCTGTTTGATTTGGGGGTGCTTGCTGAGAGTTCTAGGGCTGTGCTGGTGCCTGTTCCCTGCCCCTCAAGAACAGCTTGCCACCCACAAGGCTGCATGGCAGACATTTGCCTGGGCTTGGTTTCAAGCAAGCTTGATAAAGAAATACTTGAGTGTTTTAGTTTGAAATGTCAACAATAGGGGAGCGCCTGTGGCTCAGTGAGTAGGGCGCTGGCCCCATAAACCAGGGGTGGCAGGTTTGAACCCTGCCCCAGCCAAACCGCAACAAAAAAATAGCCAGGCATTGTGACAGGTGCATGTAGTCCCAGCTACTCGGGCAGCTGAGGAAAGAGAATTGCCTAAACCCAAGAGCTGGAGGTTGCTATGAGCTGTGATGCCACAGCACTCTACCGAGGGTGACAAAGTAAGACTCTGTCTCTTAAAAAAGAAAATGTCAACAATAAGACAGTCCCTCCTAGGAACTTCTTAAGCAGCACCCTCCAGCCTGCCAGTTAGAATCAAGTAGGTAAGGGGACAGAAAGCTAAAGCCGGAGCGTCTGTCCATTTACCCAGCCAACACGTGTTCACTGAGGGCCTACTATGTACCAGATGCTTCTTCACAAGGTGAAGCTTATAGATTAGCAGGGAAGACAGAAATAGTTATTCATAGCTATTAACATCATTAAAAATTATAATGATTAAAAAGCCACCTGAAAAAAACTATATGGCAATTTAGAAAAAAGGAAAAAAAGCCCACCTTAAGGTAAATAATTCTTTTTAGCCAATTTTTGTTTTTGTAAGTAGGCCAAAAGAAAACAAACTAATGTTGACTTCTGACATGAAAACCACGGTAAGACTGAGCAAATGAAAGGCGACGGTGGATGGGCCTGCCCCTGGAGGCTCTTTCTACTTGTCATCTCCGCCACTGTGGGAGGCACAGCTGGCCTGTTCCATACGGTGTCTTCCCACCAGACTTTCCTGATCAGGGGATTCCTGGCCAAGAAGCAAAATAGTCCCATTTTCCAATGATTTCAAATGAAAACTGGTAATAAAATCAGGCACAACTCTAAGAGGAGATAATGGGGAAGAACCAGGTGAGAGCTAGTAGGGATTGTGCAGAACATGGCACGTGTTTGTGCTGTGTCAGAGTCACTAATATTGTGCCTCATTAAGCTGAAAATGTCACTACTATCTGAAGAGTTAGACGTGTTTTACTGGGAAAATGATTTTTCTCTGTGTGCTGCAATAGTGGGTTGGCTCCATGAGAAACATGTAAGCTTTTTGTTTGAACTGCTAAAAAACTAACCACAACAACAACAAAAACAATTCAGTTCTCAGGGTACAGTGGCTCACGCACCTGTAATCCCAGCACTTGGGAGGCCCACGTAGGTAGATTGCCTGAGATCACAGGTATAAGACCAGTCTGAGCCTGAGAGACACCCTCTCTCTAAAATAGCTGGGTGTTGTGGCGGGTGGCTGTTAGTTGGGAGGCTAACAGCTACTTGGGAGGCGGAGGCAAGAGAATCATTTAAACCCAAGAGTTTGAGGTTGCTGTGAGCCATGACGCCATGGCACTCTACCAAGGTGACAAGGTGAGACTGTTTCAAAAAAAAAAAATTCAGTTCTCAAGAGGCTTGTAGAGAGACATCCAGGCAGTGGTGGGCTGGAGGCAACTAATACTTTGCTCATAGGAGCTGATAAATTTTCATGAATTTTGCCAGCCAGTTTAATTTTTGGTAGCTTATAAGTGCTCTTGGTGGGAGTATTTACATTGTGGAAATTGACAAAGACTACTAATCAGGGCATTTTGAACTGAGAACCAGTTGTTGGACGTTCAGTACATCACCAAGTCCAGGTCTGGGTGCCTCAGTGTGAAACAGGGCATGGGGATCCAGTTCCTAACCCAGAGGTTGTCTCCTTCACACCTGGGATGATGCCCAAAGGATGGAGACACTTCACTCTGGAAAGACATGGCCCACTGGATTATATGAGCTAAGTCTCAAGACAAATCTCCAACTGTTCTGCGGGAGAAGCTGAGAGTTTCTTTTTAAACCCTAAAATTATTAAAGCATGGATGCTGTTGTACCTTCATTTGAGGTCAGTTCAGTGGGTGCTTCTAGCACTCCCCTGCTTTGCCGCCCCCGAACCTTTGCTGATGCGGTTCCTCCTAACTGACACCTTCCATGCATTGAAATCTACCTACCCCTAAAGCCCTGCCCAGGCTCCAACCATCACCCGCCTCCTCAGGGTCTCTGGTCTCTACAGCCACACTGCTCCCAGCCTGCCTCCGGGGTGATCCTAACCATCCACAGATTTCAGACAGATGGACCCCTATTGCTGGCATGAGAAGCCACTACTGGGGGTTAGTGGGTAGCCCTGGCCTCCATGGTCAGACCAGGTGAGGCAGGCTTCACCTGAGGCTTTTTGTTTTGGTGTCTAACAGGTATCATAGTCAGTGATGGATGAAGCAATCCTTGAGTGTCCTTCTGCCTTCCACCGTGGTGAATTATTAAATAATTATTATTGGAAGGAGGGAATTAAAAACTCAATTTACTCTGACAAGAGTGCATGCAAGTGGTGGGGGATCTGAGCGTCAGATAAGGAGGCTGTGGAAAACAAGTGGCCTTGACAAGGGTGGGTGGGGCTAATGCAAAGGTACAGCTGGGGAGCATTTCCTGTGGTTTCAGCTTTCTGGAAACTGCTTGGAAGGCTGAGTCGCCAAGGTCTATCTGGGACCCTGGTCTCACCACAGAAACACGTTGACCAAGGAGAGCAGATGGCAGAGATCCAGGGGTGGCCTGGCCGCCTGGCCACTGCAGACCAGAAGTGCAGGCGCAGCCTAGGACAGCAAGGACACGCTCCGAAGGCAAAGGTGAGGTGTGCTCTGTGGCCCTCTGGGGTGTCTGGCTTTCGATTGCCAGGGACGTCTCTTGCCCCTCCATCCGTCCAGGAGGGTGGACGGGGAGGCATACACTCCTTTTTTCTCTGATCTGTGTGCCTGGGTAGCCAGGCTGGACTTGATAATGTGGGAAATTGAGATTTGCAAGGGCAGTGAAGTTCAGAGGTCTGCTAAAGAGAACAGCAGAAAAAATGAGACATTGCTTTATCCGTGGAGAGTTTTATTCTTTCCTGAAGATGGTGCCAGGTGGAGTGGTGAGAAAAGAGAAAGGAAAGAAAGAAAAGGCTCCAGAGGGAATTTCCCACCTGTTTCTGTTTTCCAGAATTTGGAGATCAAACCACATAAGCCACTTCGCCTAGTGTTTTTGGTTCTGGGGGTGCCTAATAGTGTCTGCTTAGCCTCTTAGCAGACTGCATTACAGTCAATAGTGATGCAAGATGCAATTGCCCAAGCATCCTGCTGGCTTTTGTTCTGATGAATTATTTAAATGATTGTTATGGGGATGAGGAGCATTGAGGACTCAAGTTTTACTGTGGTAAGGAGTGTGTGATTGCTCTTAGACAGAGCCTGAGTTTGAAGCTAGCAAGCGTGCCAGGCTTCTAGCCCCAGGTCTATGGTGCACTGTGTGGTAGTTTCTTTGCTCTGAGTTTTAAGATAGCCTGAAGTGGCCTTTTAAAATAGGAATTATAGAGATGGCTTTAACTCTTAGCAAACAGAGCACCATCCTGTTCCATGCACTGAGGGATCTTATTAATTTCTGGGCTGTAAATCCCCACCCCCATCTACTAATCTAAAAGCTCAGACAGGGAATCAGGATCCAGGAACTAGGCCCTCCATAGATAGCACAGACTTGCTGACGATGGTGGGCAATTCGCAAACTGCATTTCCCAGGCTGTTTCCTTCATGCTCTCTTGGGCCAGTGGTCCTCCCACTTTGGTGATTCTTTTGATGAAAGAATCACGCGTAGAGCTTTCTGACATGTAGATTCGTAAGCCCTAACCCAGAGGGTGCGGGCAGAACACTGGCTAGGCCTGACCTGTGGCCCAGCTGAATTAATGAAGGTGCCCCCAAGGCTCCTACTTTGAGAAATGCCAACATGGGAGGGAGTTGGTTTAAATGGCATGCCTGAAAGTTTGGCTGAACCTACTAAAAATACTACTTAAGAGAAGAGAGACAAGGGTGACTAAAGTACCAATAACTGTGGTGACTTCTTTACTTAAAATTTTAGTGTGGCTTTCGTGGCTAGGTGAGAGATTTTTTCAGCTACAAGGTCAGTAGCTACCCAATTCTATGTCAGAATCTGGAAGCAACGGAAAAAGTGGAGGATTGAAGCTGACAGATAACAGAGAGAGAACCATTGCTGCTGTGACTTTTTTTTATTAAGAGTTTTGAGCCCTTGGGCTTTGCTATCCTAATAGGGCTGACAATGAGGATTTTTTTCATTACAAGTATTGCCAAACAAGACAGATCTTTACTTACTATAGCATTGATAAACACCTGGAGCCCTAGGAAGTTTTTTGAACTTCATTTTTCTGAATGTTGTTCATCATCATTTACTTGTCTAAGAAGACCAAACTGCTGAGAAGTTAGAAATCACATCTTTTCAAAGTTATCTCCTGTGAGGTCTCCAAGGCTCCCTGGCAAGGAGCAGTCAGACTCTGAATGGTTTTGGTGCTGAGGCTCTTGGGTGAAAGGTGTCTGCAGAGCAGCAAATGCATAGGATAGGAACTTTGAGGAGCTGGCCTGGGCATCCTGCTTCACCGCTGGCAGCTTCCAGGTATCTCCTGGGAGGCTGTGGAGGCAAAGACGTCAATTCCCATCCACAACATACAGGATGTTTACGTTATCAAGGCCTAGAATTATTTCCGACAAATCTAACCACACACGGGATCCTTAAACACCTCTGAGGTTTGCCTAACAGCTCTGTGAAGGAATTCGTCTTCAGAAGGTCTGCTTACCTGGGGGAGGGTGGGATGAGATGAGAGGGAGATAGGCCTCTGCAATTTCCAATTATTATATGTGGAGACATTCCAGAAGCTTAAAGCATCTTAAGGCTGCATTGTTACTGGATATCTAGAGTCTGGCAAAAGCCAGGAAGCTGTTATGTTATCTAAGAAAGGTGAGATTTAAGATAAGAAATTGTGACTTCCCTAGCCTTGCTTGTGATTCAGAAACAATGGGGACCTTACTAGACGGGGCTTTGTTAGTTATTCAGCTGAGAAATACCTCTTTAGCAGAGGATCTGGTGAATTTCTCCAATATTTCCTCTCATTTCCTAAAAGGGAAAAATCTGATTTCACTAAGAAGTGTCTAATGTTAATTATATTGGTAAGATAAAATAGAATCTGAATTTAAAATTGCTTATATGTCACATAGATATTGTATGAAATGGACACACGGAAATGTTATTGAAGATTATTTCTCAAGATTGTGAATATTAAATATGCGGAGTATGGGTATTTTTCAGCCTAAATCAGGGTATCTTTTATGATGAATTTGTCAGTGTGAGGAAACATCTGCAGAGGACTGGTTACTTCTTTAAGGTGATATACAAATCTTACCTAGAACAGTTATGCTTGCTTAAAATAAGAGTGCAGGTAGGGACTTTAATATTTAATTTAAATATTAAAGGGCCTTCAGCCAAAGTACTGGAAGTGAGAAGAGAAGGGAAAAAGAAGAGCTAGTCGTCCCTCTAGTGGAGAGTTGTGGAGAGGCACCCAAAGAGCACTCAGTCAGCTTGCGGGCTGTTCTCTGCCTCTTAGGTTAGTATCTAACTGCGAGTGGAGCACTCCAGATAACACAAGACAGAGAGAGTTTGATCTCCAACATAAACCAGTAACAGAAAGAAATATTTTCTTCCTAAATCCAGGAGGGTCAGTATACCGGTAGCATCCAAGTTTGGAGACACAACAGTAACTGACTAGGACAATACTCTAAATATGGTAGAGGTTACTTTAAAAGGGCAAAGGACCAAATATGGTTTGATATATTTTATACATCTTACATTATTCCATATTTGCTGCTATTAAGGAATTGTCTACCTATGATAGCAAGATTTTTTTCAGGTTTATCTCAACCCAATGTTGGGGGAGGGGGAGGAGAAGTCTCCGAAGCTCTGCAATCTCTGACAAACTATTGCCCATTGAAATTCCACCTATTCCTAAAGCTCTCCTGCAGCTTGCTGACAAGCACTGGTACTACACATCCTGGCAGCAGTTCCAAGGCATTAAGTGAACAAAAATGCATGAAAACCATAACCAGCTATAAGGCTTTCACAAATGCAGATAAAGGTTTGAATTTAAAGACTGGTCACTTGCCCCTGATGGAGGAGGGCACCTGCACTCTACTCTCAGTCCCTCCCTGTTCAGTGCTCATTGTCGTAGGGATAAAGTGTTAGACATCTGCTGGAGGTCTCAAGGGATCTCCTATAGGCCTTTGCTGACCCAAGCTGCTACATTCCTGATCTAATCCCTCCTTTGAGCTATATTTGTTCTGGCTCCAAATACAGGCCTTGCAAAGAGCAGTGACAAAATCATCCCTTTGCACATGGGCAGGCCAAGTGATGACAGTGTCTAGTCTCTTAGTAGCACTTTTTGAGCACGGCACTGACTGTCCTGTATCTCGCTTCTCTGCCTGTCTCTTCCTCACTAAACTGAGTCTTGACCTCTTCATCAGAGCATCTCTGGCACTCAAACAGATTCTGCTCTTCAATAGGTCCTGCCAAAAGTTTACTAAATGAACAGAGTAGTAACTTAAGGTAAAAGTATCCCTTTTCCCTTCTCTATATGCCTTATCGGGGTATAAGCTCAATTAATTAGGGAAAGGTAGAGTGTGGCAAATGTAATATTTATCTGTAAGTAAGGATACTAGAAGAGAAGCATGAATTATGTCCTCTCAATAATCATCACAAAATAAAACACAAGAAATGCCAAAATAAAAATATAATTAGGTTTTCAAAGTTTACATGCATATGTACCACTTTTTGAGAATCTCAATGCTATTTTTTATTATAGCTAGACACAAAATGCCCAGATATACAAAACAAACAGTACAAATTATAAACACTTTACAAACGTAGAAATATAAGGAAATGAAGAGTGTAGATTTATGTTCGCAAACATTAATTTACTTTGAATCCTGTCTGGTATTAAAACCTAACAGTTTATCAGAATTTGTATTTGATAAAACTATGTTAAGATAATAGTGGACAAAACTGATGAAATCAATAGCCTATAGCAAATAACTTCAAATTAATATGATCTTCAACTATCCTAAGTGCTGTTGCTATAATTTTCTGTTTATTAAAATTTTTATTTTAGGGAACAAAACTGACCTTATGCTCTTTCAGGAAAAAGAATTAATAAACATTCATTAAATCTTTAATCTCAACTTTTAAAGCTTAGCACTCTGTAAGTACTTCTGCTAATATGAGACTACTGTTAACTTTTAAAATATCTTAAGACAATCAATGTGATTTAAGGTCATTTTGTCTGCAGAATGCTCGTGTTTTTCATCCTTATACTAAAGCAGTAAGGCAAGAAAGTAATTCCTTTTCCAAAACAGACTAAGAGGAATCCCCATCCATTCCAAAACTCAGGGATCAGAACCACTGCAAATGATCCTACCAAAAGGAAATTAAGGCTGCTGTGCTTTTCCTTTATAAACCATAATGTAAGATTAGAAGTGCTATTGCCTGCAAATGTTGAATTTACAACCTTTTGGCTTAAATCACAGGACATAGATATTGCCATTTCTATCTATACTTCTAAAACACTGTTTTCTCAATCACCTTTGATAAGTTTTAAGATGAAGTCAGAGAACACTACACAAGCTGGACACGGCAGTGGTGCATGCCTATAGTCCCAGCTATTGGGAAGGCTGAGGTGGGAGGATCACTTGAGCCCAGAAGTTCAAGTTTAGCTGGGCAACACAGCAAGACCCTGACAAAGAAAAAAAAAAAAAAAAAAAAAAGGAAGGAAAACACTACACAAAGCTGAAAGTACATGAGTGCTACAATGGGATACATACTCGAAGTGTCAAAGGTAGATTCCAGCATCTGGTTAGTGTTGGCACACTCTGCCCCTAGCCTGGTGCCCTGATGTGTAAGACACATGCCAGCCAGCACGGCACGTGGGTGGTGGTGGGCTTTCACCACATACACATACCAGCCAGCATGGCACGTGGGTGGTGGTGGTGGGCTTTCACCACATACACATACCAGCCAGCACGGCACAGGGGTGGTGGTGGGCTTTCACCACATACACATACCAGCCAGCACGGCACGTGGGTGGTGGTGGGCTTTCACCACATACACATACCAGCCAGCACGGCACGTGGGTGGTGGTGGGCTTTCACCACATACACATACCAGCCAGCACGGCACATGGGTGGTGGTGGGCTTTCAGTGCTCCAAAGGACCTGGCCTTCTACTGCCAAAGGTGAGATACCTGGTTTTGAAGGAACTCCCAGGCAACAGCTAGAGTATATCTTGTTTGCTGCAATATCCTTCTCTGAAGCAAGCTCTTCTAGACATGTGAAAGATGTCACATAACCTAGCCTGCAAAACATCTCCTAAAATCATTTCTAGCATGAATATGGAACAGGCTTCATAGTATACATCTACCAGGGTTAGCACCATATTTTAGCCTGAACTGAGGTAAAGATAAATTTTCAGGTAACTTTAGGTGGAGATTTCAGGAGCAATCTTCAATAGGGTACTTACAACAGCATTCTTTCTGATGATTAAAATAAGTTATATGAAGAACCATTTGATCCCAATATAAACATCCAAGTGTATACTGAAACTGATAAGTTACAAAGTAAAATATATAAGCTTATATCAGGAAAAATCTAACAAAACAGAATTCTCATTTTTCAATTCAAACTATAATATTATTGGGTTGATGATGTAAAAGATTTTGATAAAATACACTGAGCCAGCTTATCAATGGCAATGTCCAGAAATTTCACTTTTCAGAGCATGGTCAAGTTTACTACTGCAGATGCTCCCCAGTGAACATCCAGCTACTAAATGTAACTAAGGTCAGACTATTTGTCCTCTGCTCATTACATATTCCATTTAATAAAAAGGTAAGTAAGCATCCAATTCCGCCAACTATTTTGGTTTCTGTAGACAAACTTCTCTGGCACTTGTATTTATCATTTACATGAAGGCTGCAGTGGGAAAGGCCTTAGAACTTTGTAAAAAAAGTTAAAGGGGGTACAATATGTTTCATCAAATGAAAATATAACTGGGAAAAAAAGAAGTAATTCTCTGTTTAGTTCACATAAGCTGAAAGGTAAAATAATAATGTTAAAATAAAAAACTTTCAAACTGTTTTTCCCTTTCCTTTAACATTATTTAACATAGAGAAATAAGAAATCCTGATATAACTAACTTTTTGGAGCATCACAAAACTTACTTCTCAAAGGAGAATAATTACCACTGTTTATCAAATTAAATATAACTTTAAAGGCTGAACGTCACTGGAATTCAGCCAGTCTCCAATCAGAGCTGGTTTTGATGCACACGCAGAAGCAGTAGGCCAGTGCCAAACTTCAGGCAGAAGATTTTTGCTCAATTTGACTAGAAGTGTTGAAAAACACTTAGCAGTAGCATTTTCATCTGGTTCTGTTGAAATTCAGATGAAAATAGGAGTAACTTCCCCCTGCAGCCTATACAAACATTTTAGGGAAATCATTTAAGCTTTGCACTTAACCTAAAAATTCAGCTGAATACTGAAGATTATTCTTCAGAAAACTCAAGTAAATAGGCATTCTTTTATAAATCTGGCGGTAACTACACCCAACTGCTAATGTGCATGAAGGCATAGTTCAGCTATGTTTGCAGGAACGCTAATTACTATATGAGGTCTTTCAGCTCCCTGTCGGTCAGCTCATTCACTTCCATGATCTTTTCCAAGTGCTCCATGTATCGGCCATGGTCCTGCAGGAAGTGAGGGACCCTCATGTTTTCCGTAACTGCCAGTCCTTTTAAGCGATCCACATCTTCATAGGAAACCTGAAAAAGGAAAATAGATTGATTTTAAAATGCGACTACAAGGTACATTTTAAAGATGAATTTCTTCTCTGGGTCTTTACATGAAAGTATAGTGATCACATTATTCTTTATAGCCTGCAAAACATATATGAATATACAAAACATATACAAATATATATATTTGATCAAATTTTTTTAATAAATACAAAATAACAAAAAATCAGCAACTTACTTTTCTTCTCAGTGTTAAATAAGAATATATTTTTCTGTACCTTCATACCAACAGCATAGTAAAAGAAGGTAATTTAAAGAAGTCATATGTGATTTAAGACTCTTAGACCTACTTTGTTTTAAAATTAGACAACCAAACTTAATATGTATGTGTATATGAAAGACCCTAACCCTTCCCCCCAAATATTACTAAATCTAAATAAAGGAACCAAGAAAATAGGTAGAATATAATGCTATATTATTAAATTAGGAAAATGAGTACAATTATGCCAGATCAGCATCCTGATTCCAAAACTCCAAAATTCAAAATGCTAAAAAATCTGGAACTTTTTGAGTGTTGACTGACATGACCTTCAAAGGAAATGTTCATTGAAGCTTTTAGAATTTTTAGATTTGCAATGCTCAACTGGTAAGTACCGTAGATACTCGAGTATAAGCCGAGTTTTTTTCAGCGCAAAATTTGTGCCGAGTTCAGGTTTTTTGGCACAAATTTTGTGCCAGAAAAATCTCGGCTTATACTCGAGTATATACGGTAATGTAAATATTCTTAAACATGAAATAACAGAAAATCCCGAACACTTCTGATCTGGGAAATGATTTGTGATTTTTATTATAGTCTCGTTCTTTGATTTTTTTTTTTTTTTTTTTTTTTTGTGAGACAGAGTCTCACTATGTCACTCTCAGTAGAGGGCCATGGTGTCACAGCTCACAGCAACCTCAAACTCTTTTGCTTAAGCAATTCCCTTGCCTCAGCCTCCCAAGTAGCCTGGACTACAGGCACCCGCCACCATGCCCGGCTATGTTTTTTTGTTGTTGTTGTTGTTGTTGCCATTGTTGTTTAGCAGGCCCAGGCTGGATTTGAACCCGCCAACCTTGGTGTATGTGGCTGGTGCCCTACTCACTGAGCTACAGGTGCTGCACTATTTTGAATTTTTATAAGTATTTAAAAATTTTTTATATCTATTTTATTCACCTAAGTAAGACAACAGCAATTCAGGTGTACTTCTATAGGTTTGGGGGCAAAACTTTTTAAGTTCTATAAATTATCTTTGCATGTTTAAATTCCAAAGCCTGATTTACTTTAAATATTCTGGTCTTCTGATTAATACTCTTCCAAGTTCAGTAGGAAGGCTTTAAGAAAATTAATCATGTTTTTATTATATCTGTATTTTATTACATTTTTGTATTTTATTACATTTTTAACATTGTTAATATTATTAAACATTTATTTTATGTAGTTTATACCACTAAATGTAATGAAAATAGGTTTGGTGATATTGGTATGGCTTAGTAATTCCTAAGCCATTCTGAGTTTATTATAAAAGAGAATAAGTAAATGTACTTATATCAGGCAATAGTGTTCTCATTTGAAGAGTAAGGAGATACAAATATACATTGAGAGGGAAAGTATAAAAGAATCAAGAGCATTCTGATTTGCACTGTTTCAAGTCACTATGATTTAAAATAAACATCATTTGCTCATTAAAAAGGTCTCGAAGAGCACCTTGGTAGCAAGGTACATACCTAGTTTTCAGATCTTATTTTCTAAATATCATTTTCCAGTGAAATAATTTACGGCTTCAATGGAGAAACACCTAATCTCAGATTTGGGTAGGTAAAGTCCAAGATGAGCCTAGACATTTTGCTTTGCTAGAAAACATAGAGATATATTTAAAACAACATAACACCAGCCATGAAAAAGTTGAGTAAAAAAGTATTAAGTCCACAATAATACTACAAAAAAAGGACAGCGCCTGTGGGTAGGGTGCCTGCCCCATATACTGTGGGTGGCAGGTTCGAACCTGGCCCTGGCCAAACTGCAACAAAAAATAGCTGGGTGTTGTGGCGGGTGCCTGTAGTCCCAGTTACTTGGGAGGCTGAGGCAAGAGAATCGCCTAAGCCCAGGAGTTGGAGGTTGCTGTGAGCTGTGACACCATGGCACTCTACTGAGGGCAATAAAGTGAGACTCTGTTTCAAAAAAAAAAAAAAAATATATATATATATATATATATATTACAATATATATATTACAAAATATATATATATTACAAAATATATATATATATATATTACAAAAAAAGGCGAAGAAAGGGAGAAATATAACAAAATTAGATTTCTCTTTTGTTACCACCAGTGTAATAACTGATTTGGTAAAAGATAATCAATGAATGTTAAACCATTCTTTGTAAGGTTATTTGGAACAGTCCATTCACAGGAATCATCACAAAGATGACCATTAATACAATGGAGGAGAGCTGGTGATCACTAATTTATCCAAGTGATCAAGTACAACATTTCCAATAACGCAGCAAAAAAAAAAAAAGTGGCGTATTCTTGGCAAAAGTGTTTAACTCGAATCTCATCATGAGCAAACTATATGATAATCCAGATTGTAGGGATTCTTAAGAAATCTATCCTAGAGTCTTAAAAATGTCACAGAAAACAAGAATGGGGCAAGAGAGACTGTTCTAGATTATGAAATGAAAGCATATAACCAAATAATTATATATAAATAATCCTGACTGGATCCCAGATCAGAAAAGAAAGAAAAGAGCTGCAAAGGACATTTTTCAGACAATTTGGAAAATTTTAAGTAGACTATTTTAAATGTTATTTTGAATCAATGATAAATTTCTACATAAGAAAATTATCTAGTCATGTCAGAGCATATCCTTGTTCTTAGAAGATATTAAGTGGAGAGTGTTATAGCTTCCACTTACCTTAAGAAGATTTTAGACGAAGGTGCTTTTTATAAATGCTTTATAGAAAAAGGTGTATATCCAAATAAAAATTAAACTATATACAGTGTGGCCATAAAGTTTGTGTGCAATTTTAAAGTGCACGTGAACTTTATGGCCACCTTATATATTTCTAAATTTCCTATTCTCTTATCTCTTATTTACCACAAATTTTATCATTTGGTTCTGTGACAGAACTGTATTTCTCTCTCTTGTTATCACACAAAGGAAACTTGTTCCAACAGTAAAATAAAAAGTCTGAACCCGAGTCTTATGAATCATAAAATCAAGCTATTAGAAATGCTAATCTGGGGTGGCACCTGTGGCTCAGTGAGTAGGGCGCCGGCCCCATATACTGAGGGTGGCGGGTTCAAACCCAGGCCCGGCCGAATTGTAACGAAAAAATAGCTGAGCGTTGTGGCGGGTGCCTGTAGTCCCAGCTGCTTGGGAAGCTGAGGCAGGAGAATCACGGAAGCCCAAGAGCTGGAGGTTGCTGTGAGCTGGTGACGTCATGGCACTCCACTGAGGGCAGTAAAGTGAGACTCTGTCTCTACAAAAAAAGAAATGCTAATCTGGCATGCTTGGGGACTATGTGCCATTGGTTTTACTCACCTTCCCTAGGGCAGTGAGTAGATGAAAGTCTATGGTATCTCTGTATCGGAGGATTTGAAGAATTCCATCCAAATACACTTGGTCTTTACTAAAACACCCTGGAGGAACCAGAATAGTATTTATTTTCTCATATTTAAAAAATTGCTAAATAATTAGATACCAAACCATTCCCTTTACTATAGGAATCAGTCCTGCATAAAGGAAAGTTCTAATTTGTCAACGTTTTTTAGATTTAACTAGCTGTATAACATAAAATATGAAGCCTTAGAAAATGCAAGGTCAGTATGAAGACTAGTAGTTTTTCTTTAAGAATTCCCCCCCCCAGACCTCATTCTGATTATTAAAGTAACATATTTCCTTATTTTCTTAAAACCTGGTAATTTAAAATATATGACTCTTATAAAGGATTGTCCTATTCTCCCCCACCGCTGCCATTCAATCATAACCATTAAATCCCATAATGTGATGATGGCATTTGGATAAAAGGGTGAGTGGGTTGCAAGGATAAGTTTAGCGCAGTCAGGTCTCAGAAGGGGTAGTGTAGAACATGTAGGATTTCAGAAAATCCTGGTGTTTAAAAAAATAATAACAATCTTCCTTCCATTAAAAAAAAAAAAACAAAAAAAAAACCTATGGTCAGCTAAATGTCTAGGGGTCCAGAGGAAAACAAACAAACAAACAAACAAACAAACAAACAAACAAAAGAAAAAACTATGGTTTAATAACATTCTAGGTGATTTTGATACTGTTACTCCCTAGGAAAACAAGAATTAAACTAGATTATAAATAATGTGTAGGCTTTTAAAAATAGAAAAATAATGGGTAAAGAAGAGGTGAAAAGCTAGAACAGTTTATGAGATTAGAAAAGGATGCTCTGCTTCTAAAGAAAACCTTTTTCTCATGCTAACGTGTATACTTTTTAAATTTTTGCTCTATTAGATGAGCTAAAAATCCTTCCATATAATCAATTTAAGGAATTATTGTTAGTTTTGTTAGGTATACTAATAGCATGGGTATTATGAAAAAAACTGTCCTAACCAGGTAGAGATGCTTCCCAAAAGATTTATTGGTAGTAGGACATGATATGGGAATTGGCTTTAAAATACTACTAGGGAACAGGAACTTGGAAGAATAGATCAACTACAGTTAGAAAATGTTGACAATTACTATAAGATCAGGTAAGGTATTTATGACAGCTCAGCATATTAATTGTTCTTTTATATACATATAAAATTTTCTAGAATAAAAACCTTTTTTTATTAAAGTATGAGAAGAAAAGAAAAAAAGGACTAGTCTAGAAGTGATGTGTCCTGTGCATCTATTAAATTGTAGGCAAAGGTATCTAAAAAGGAGAGGGAAAAGGGGCAGACACATTTTTGTCTGAAACCCTGCCGGGAGGTGGCTATGCACATGAGACACAGGGAACAGATGTCTCACTCTTTCCTGTTTTCCTGCCTTGATCTACTCCTGGCTCACAGCCACCACACTTTCATACAACTACGTCACTGGTATAAAATGTTAATGTGGGCTGGGCTGGTAACACAATCATTTCTGACCTAAGCATCTCCAAGCTCCAAATAAATAGTTTAAGAATATTAGAAGAAAATGTGTTAGTATGTTGAACTAACCTGAAAATCAAAATGACTTTCAAATGAGTATTTCTTGAGTCTTTGCTTTGTTTTTTATTTTTTAATTTTTATTTATTTATTTATTTATTGAGGCAAGAGTCTCACTATGTCACCCTCAGTAGAGTGCTGTGGCATCATAGCTCTCAGCAACCTCAGACTCTTGGCTTAAGTAATTCTCTTGCTTTAGCCTCCCAAGTAGCTGGGAATACAGGTACCCACCACAATGCCCGGCTATTTTTTTGTTGCAGTTGTTCAGTTGGCCCAGGCCAGGTTTGAACCCACCACCCTCAGTGTATGTGGCTAGCACCATGACCACTGTTCTATAGGCGCCGAGTCTGCTTTGTTTTTTAGAGATGAGGGTTTTGCTATGTTGCCCAGGCTTAACTTGAACTTCTGGGTTCAAGTGATCCTCCTGCTTTAGCCTTCCTAGTAGCTGGGACCATAGGCATGTACCACCACACCCAGTTAATTTTTCTATTTATATTAGAGATGGGGTCTTGCTCTTGCTCAAGATGACACAAGAGGATTACAGTTCCTTAAAAAGATAAGCCTATAGTTATCATATGACTCAATTCCACTCCAAGCTATATGCCAAAAGAACTGAAAACATATCTGCACAAAAACTTGTATACAAATATTCATAGCAGCATTGTTCATAGTAGCCAAAAAGTGGGACAACCCAATGTCCATAAACTGGTGAATGAGTGAGTATAATACAGCCATGCAAAAAAACATTAATTCAGCAATAAAAATGACTGAAATTCATACATACTACAACATGGACGAATCCTAACAATATGAGGATAACTGAAGCCACAAAAAAATCACTTATTATGATTCCATTTATTTGAAATGGTCAAAATAGGCAAATCTATAGAGACCAAAAACTGCTACAAGTGGTTGGTGAGAGCTGGAGAAGAGAGGAGGAGATAGGGAATGAAGGCTAATGGTTATGCATTGCTTTCTGGGGTAATGAGAACATTGTGTAATTAGTGGTAATGACTGAATAACTCCAAGTATTGTAAAAATCACTGAACCATACATTTAAATGGCTAAGTGGTATGACATGTGAAATATGTATCTTTTTTAATTTAATTTTTATTAAATCATAACTGTATACATTTATAAGGTACAATGTGATGATTTGACATACAATATGGAATGCATTAATCAAACTGATTAACATAACCATCACCTCACTTACTTATAAATTTGTTTTTAAAAGTCAAAGAGAAAACAAAAATGGCAAAATGTTAACAATCAGTGAATCTAGATGATGGGTATATAGGTGTCCATACTTTCCATATTCTGTAGGTCTGAAAATTTTCAAAATGATCTGGGCAAAAAATAATGCTAAGAAAATATGATTTGGGAAAACTAGCATTGACCTATGGTAAGGAAGGTTTCATTTATCACAGATGAGTGAATTCTGTGATTCAGGGATTAAGATATAAATAAAATCACTAGATAACTAGTCAGTAAGTCAGAAAATCTACAATTAAGGAACACCTACCTGGTCGGGAAGTATCAGTCCATCCCCTTTTGGCCCGTACACAATAGTCCCATCTTGTATTGGGGTCCCTGACAAACTTGCCAATATCTTTGAAGAGTTCAGAAAAAGACATCTGGCTGGCTCGATAAACAGTATAGTAGAGGAGGGCAGCCCTCCATAAAAAAGGGTCTTTCCTAAAGAGGACACTGTGGATACTCGCTAGTCCTTCCTCTGTGGGATTATTTGGCTTTAGCTCATGTTTTTTACGGCCAGTCCAACTGTTCCATGGCTGCTGAAGGTTGTTCATACCTCGAAAATAATGTGTGCCTATGGAGAAGAAAAGTTACATGAATAATAAGAAATGCCATTCTTGTGTTTTAATTCTTTCCCCAAAGAAAGATTCCACCAACAATTCTAAAATCAAATTGATGTGAACCTACAAATCAGAACAAAGTAGAAAATTCCATCACCCTAACATCTTTTGGGTTTGAAGGAATACACTGCCTTCAAAAAGACCATATATCTCATCAAAAGAGTTATAATCTTTATATATAGGGGCCCAACATTTTTTTTCCTCTGCCATACGTTGGAATAATAAGAGTTGTCTTGGGCCACATATTAAATACACAAAGATTAACAAAAGCCAATTTATTAAAAAAAAAAAAAAAAAGGTCTGTGGATACTTTTTGTGATATTTGACACCACAGATAAGCAAAAACAGTCATCACAAAATCATCGTGTGGCCCACCAAGACTAAAAAATTAGCTGGGTTTGGTGGCAGGCACCTGAACTCACAACTACTCAGAAGGCCAAGGCAAGAAGTATGTTTGAGACTGGGTGACAGAATGAGACCTTGTCTCTAAAAAAATAATAGTAATAAAAAATGAACAGAAGAATCATAGTCTTGGTATTTAAAAGAATCTTCAGAGATACCTTCAACCACCTCAGTTCAAGGGGGGAAACCAAACTCCAGAGGAAGTAAATGAATTTCCAACCTTAGAACAGCTAAGGGATGGCTCACACCTATGATCCTAACACTCTGGGGGGCCGAGGTGGCAGGATCAATTCAGGTCAGATGTTCAAGACCAGCCTGAGCAAGAGGGAGACCTGTCTCTACTAAAAATAGAAAAATTAGCTGGGTATCATGGCAGGTGCCTGGGGTCCCAGTTACTCAGGAGGCTGAGGCCAAGGAGGATCACTTGAGCCCAGGAGTTTGAGGTTGCATTAAGCTAGGCTGCTGCCACCACATTCTAGACTGGGACAATAGAGTGAGATTCTATCTCAAAAACAAACAACAACAACAAAAACTCCAGCTAAACAGTGTCCTTAAAAAGTCTAATTTGAAATAAGATGTATCAGCTTTACTCCAAGTGAAGCTTAACAACTTCCTGACTTTTTGCTAAATACTACTAAGAAAATATCCATTCTGAGGGAACGTTTCTCTGGGGCTAATTCCTGATATTATAAAGGAACAAATAGAAAAGGGTTGCCCATACCTATCTCATGCCTCAGCATTCCCTCCAGCCAGTGCTCACGTGCAGTGGAGACATTGATAGTCAGAGTTGGACATCCATTTACTACTGTCATTGAAGCCCGGGACAGCAGATCCTCAGTGAGATGAACTACAATCTACAGAGCAAGAGAAAAAATAACAAAATGTAAACAAGGGGGGGGGGGGGGGCTTTCACAGAGAGCAATGTTTCTGTAAATTAACACTGTTATTGTTTGTTTACAAACACCTTGAATGGCCCAGAAACCAAGAGGATGGAATGTATAGTCAATCACCTTGAACTCTTCTAATTTTAATCCTTTGACAACTCAAGAATCTTACTGGTTGAAGGGAGAGTAGATGGCTATGCTGAGGAAGACAGAGGACTGAACATTTACCTCTGGGTCTCTTACATACAGTCCTTGGCTAAAATGATGCTTGTTGCTGGCACCAAGGCTTTGAGACTAACCACTAAGAACAGACTACTAATGAGAGAGGCCACTGGGGCAAACCTCTTTTCTAACAAGTTTCATAAAGGAATTTACATAATTCCATGAGCTACAGAAATGGCAGTAAAAAGAAAAATGAAGAGAAACTAAACCCATCAGAACAATTCAATGCAGCAGGCACTCAGACTTACGGTATTTAGTGAGAAATTTGGGGTGACTAATTTGTTGTTGTTATTTTCTTTTTGGGTGAGAAATTTAAGAAGTAAAATAGGGCTGGGGGAAAAACCCTACAGGCAGAAACTACAATTGACGGGCACTGAGTGAGAGTTAAAACACCACAGTCACCTCCCCATGTTCACTTGTGATTCCTACCTCCCCCAGGCAACCTTCCTTCATCATGTACTTCCTAACATGACTCCAGATTCGAGGTTTAGATAGCAAGCTACCACCAGTGGCTTGTTCAAATTTTTCATAACTTCCATATTTCTGTAAAGTCAGTTCCATAATATTGATAGACTGCAAAAGAAAGAGATAATGAAAGTAAACAGCCTCATATTACTTTGAGATGAGTAATAAGCTAGCTATGTTATTATGAGTAATAACCTAGTCTACTTTTGATTTCCAAAATTACTTTCAGGCGAAGAGCCTCATTTTTCTAATCTTAAACAACTTCCATCCATTTTTGAAAATTTGTTCAAATGCCTATGCATTTAGATATATTTACTCTTTCCCTGTGTTTGTTTCTCCCTAATATGCTAAAGGATAGAGAGGCTCACAAACTGCATATAGACAGGCTGAGATGCTGGAGCAGAGGGGCTTCTGGCTTCTCTGAGATCACTGGTAGGAGAACTCAGATTGGAAGGTATGCTTCCACAGTAGTCACTAGATTACAATTGCCATTTGGATGAAGAAAAAAATTTTCAAAATTTTAAGAACATATAAAAGCAGCAATCAATCTTCTGTGACAATCAATAAAATCTACTCAGCTGAGCACCTGAAGTGGTGGGCACCTGTAGTCCCAGCTACTTGGGAGGCTGAGGCAAAAGAATCACCTAAGCCCAAGAGCTGGAGGTTGCTGTGAGCTGTGACGCCACAGCACTCTACCGAGGATGACAAAGTGAAACCGTCTCTAAAAATAAAAAAATAAAATAAAATCTACTGTTTTCCTGGGTTACTCTTTAGAAGAAAACATAAAGCTTCAACATTACTAAAACACTTTTATCTTTTATTCAAAGCATGGTACTAGCTACTTTTTGTTCTTCATAGATTTTCACAACAAAGGAATAAGAAGGTTGAGTTTTTTTCTCACATATGCATATATTAACACAGACATGCAAAATAGAAGACTAAAAATGCCTGGTAACAAATCACAAATGATCAGTATCTATGGGAAACTATAGAAAAGAAAACATAAGAAAACTGCTTTTCAAAGGCCTTTTGGAAAGAAAAAGTAGAAAATTCAAAGAAATCTTACATGAATTATGAAAGAAACTAGACAATTCACAAACATGTTATATAAAGTCTGTAGTTTCTGGACTGTCAGACTAGAACAGAGATTAAAGAAACAAGTTCTAGACTTGGACTGAGTCGACTCCCTGACTCTGTCACCTTCCAGCTGTATTACCGTGGTCACGTCACTAAACTTTGAAACTCAGTCTCATTTGTAAACAGGGACAATTGTTTTGTCAAGAAAATTTAGTCAATCCTTGTAAGCATAGTGTCTGGGGCATAATAAGTAGTCAATATATGTTAACTATCACATCAACATTAGTATATTATCATTCCTTATAAATACATGTAACACCACTGTTGGTAACATGCCTTGAAACAAAAATTATAGAAAACCTCACATAAGGCCAGCAGCACTAGCATGGCATGGGAGCTGGCTCTAAATGCAGAATTTCGGCCCCTACCACCCTTACGCCTGTTGAATCAGAATCTGCATTTTAACAAAATCCCCAGGTGATTCAGGTACACAGTAAAATAGGATTTCAGAGAACAGCAAATACAGCACAAGTGCCCCAGAGGCTGATTTAGTCATATGACAACTGAGATAATTAAAAGCACAAATTAGCACACATAATTTAAAACCCATTTTAGCAGATGTTTTGCATATGCCTGTCCAATGATCACCAGTCATTCAGATAGTAGAGTGAGAAAAATGTGAGAAATTTGGCCTGAACAACTACAGAAGTGGTACTTTCTATATTGAACTGATAGTTAAATTTTTTTTTTTTTTGGGGGGGAGACAGTTTCACTTTATCGCCCTGGGTAGAGTGCAGTGGAGTCACAGCTCACAGCAACCTCCAACTCCTAGGCTTAGGCAATTCTGTTGCCTCAGCCTCCCGAATAGCTGAGACTATAGGCACCCGCCAGAATGCCCAGCTGGTTTTTTTTGCTGTTGCACTTTGGCTGGGATCAGGTTCAAACCCACCATGCTCAGTATATGGGGCCAGTGCCCTACCCACTGAGCCACAGGTGCCACCCTGATAGTTAGATTTAAAAATGCTAAAAAACATTTTACTGTAATTTCTGCTTACGGATTTTTTAAGTATATACTTAATTTACTTAAAATTACTTCCTCAATAGGAAAATGTTGTAAACTAAAATAGAACCTTAAGCTTCCCCACTTTCCAGCTGATTAAATGGATCCCCTCTTGGCCAAGCAGATTCTAGATATACCCGAAGAGCTATGAGAAGGGCAGTAAGACATGCCTCATCACGGCCCCTTCCCTTCTTGGAAACATCCCTTAAAACCCATTAACAAACCTAGGGCGATACAGGGCAGGGCTTGACCCACACGTGCAGGTCCTAAACTTATTAACAGATCACTTGACACTGGGCATATGTCTAATTTATGTCTAGTGGTGTGTCTCTGGTTAGCAGACTTATCTTAAAACATTCCAAACCTTTAGACAAAGTTTCATTTCTATAACCAAATACAAATCAAACAATCTTTAAACCCATATATAACCCCACTTATAGATGTCCTGCCTTTTCAGTTAAACCAATGTATGCCTTCCATGCATTGATTCTGTCTCCCAAACTGTAACCCAATCACAGCTAGTTTACTTGCTCAGGGCTTCTTGGCCATGGTTGCTGGCCACGGTGTTCACACTTTGTTCAGAATAAATCTCTCTTAATTATTTTACAGAGTTTGGGTTCTTTTCCATTCACAATGTGGTTATCTGGTTACTTTTTATCATAGCAGATATAAAACAGTCCAGAGAATTAAGAAAAACTTAAATACAAATATTCCTTGTTATTACAGATCACAGAATGAATGAATAAATGAAACAATGAATAAAAATATTGGCTTTTTTATAAGGAGGGAATGCAATTTTTTAATTAAAATGTTATATAATAGTACATCACTTGCTATGTTTCATCTGGACTTATGTGGCACCATCATGGTGGCAACACTTCATGGGAGCTACACTGATGTTTCCTAAAGCCAATATAATATTCAACATTAAATATTATGTTATATCCAATCATTCTTCTTTGAATGCCTAACCCATCATCATCTCTATTGATTCTTTTCTTCATTGGTTTTTTAACTGGTCCAACCCAGACAGATTTATCAGTAATTATAGAAATCTGAAGCATCCTCCATTTACCTTTATTTTCTTTCTTTTTTTTTGGAGACAGAGTCTCACCCTGTGGCCTAGGCTAGAGTACTGTGTAATCAGCCTAGCTCACAACAACCTCAAACTCCTGAGTTCAAGTGTCCTCTTGCCTCAGCCTCCCAAGTAGCTGGAACTCCAGACACTTGCCACAACATCTGGTTAATTTTATTCTATTCTTAGTAGAGATAGGGTCTCCCTCTTGCTCAGGCTGGTCTTGAAGTCCCTTGCTCAAAGGATCCTGGCTTCCTCCTCAGCCTCTCAGAGTGCTAGGATTACAGACATGACGCACCACCCTGCCCTCTTTCATTTCATTTATCTTAAGAAAAAATGTCCCGGCTCAGTGCCTGTGGCTCAAGCAGCTAAGGCTCCAGCCACATACACCTGAGCTGATGGGTTTGAATCCAGCCCAGGCCCACCAACAATGACAACTGCAATAAAAAAATAGCAGGGCGTTGTGGCGAGTGCCTGTAGTCCCAGCTACTTGGGAGGTGAAGGCAGAAGAATTGCTTAAGCCCAGGAGTTGGAGGTTGCTGTGAGCTGTGATGCCACAGCATTCTACCCAGGGCGACAGCTTGAGGGGAAAGAGAGAGGGAGGGAGGGAGGGAGGGAGGGAGGGAGGGAAGGAAGGAAGGAAGGAAGGAGAAAAAGAAAGGAAGAGAAAAAGAAAAAGAAAAGAAAAGGGATTAAAGATGGCGGCCAAGTAACAGCTTCCCTGTAACTGGGGACAGCGAGTCTGGGGAGACAAGACTCCAGGCATCTCTGGCGGGTGGGATCTGCCTATGATCATCCCTTTGAGGATACAGGGAGCCAGCAAGGGACTTCTGGACCCCAGGACGAGGACAAAAACAGTGGAAAACCGGCAAGTGGCTGCGTGTGTTTGATCGACCTAATCACGCCAGCAACCATGAGTATAAGCAGCAGTGAGACTGCAAAATGGAAAGGCCTTCCTGTGAACTGTTTTGGTGTTCTTCGACTTGGAACTCAGTTGAGCTGCCTTGGAGAGAGCTTGAGCAGGAGTGTGGAGAACGTTGGGCATTGTCTGGGGCCCCAGAATGAGCCACTGAGCTGGGCGAAGTAAGCCATTGTGAAAGAACTGCTCGGGCAAGCTCCGCCCTCAGGGTCCCAGAGCAAGGATCGGGCGGGACAAAGTAACCTAGTGACTGAGCAGCCTAAAGACGGGGACTGAACTGCCTTACAGCCTTAATCCTTAGGGGCAGAGCGAGATGGTTTTGGCACACTGGAACCTTGGGCTGTTGCCCTGGGTAGAGTGCCGTGACATCACAGCTCATAGCAACCTCAAACTCCTGGGCTTGGCGCTGCCCAGACCTCCATAAGAGCTGTGCAATGAACCCCACCAGTGACCCACGCCCACCGGGCCTCTGCATTCCCTGAACAGGAACTGCGGGAGCCATGCAACCCTGCATCCTCCCTCCTGTGTCCTCTAAGCCTCCACACTAGACCATTCATCCAGCCAGGAACCCTGGTAGCTATGTGCCCTCTGAAGCCCTCCCTACCTCTGTGCAGAGCCCTTCTCCTGGCCAGGGACTGCTAGAGCCTTGGGTTCTCTGTGCCAAAGTCATTGGGCACCAGGCACTCCCAGAACCGTACGCACCACCCCCATCCCTGTTGCTGAATCCAGGTGTGTCACACACCGGAGCTGCTTCAACAACCAGAACTCCCTAGCTAGAGCAACCCCAGAGGAACTACACAGGGTCACTCCCTACAAAGATCCAGCAACAATAGAGTGATCCCGCTGGGGTCTAATCTTGGAGAGACACCTCCCTAACTCTGAGGACGGCCAGAGGCAACGGTGAAAAACAATCATGAGGCAAAATCAACAGAAAAACTCTGGAAATATGAATAATCAGAGTAGATCAACTCACCCAAGGATCAATGGGACAGAAACAGCACAAGACCCCATGCACAAACAAATAGCTGAGATGTCAGAAATTGAATTCAGGATCTGGATAGCAAATAAGATCAAATTAGAATTCCAAAAGTTATATCAAGAATTCAACGGATTCAAAGAGCAAATGACCAAAGATTTTGACACATCCAGACAAGAAGCTGCATCCCTCAAAGATATGAGAAACAAAGTAGAATCCCTCAGTAACAGAATGGAGCAAGCAGAAGAAAGGATTTCTGACATTAAAGACGAAGCTTTCGAACACCCTCAAACCCTCAAAGAAGAAGAGAAATGAAGAGCAAAAACAGACCACTCTTTCAGAGAGCTCTGGGATAATTAGAAGAAAACCAATATTCGTCTTATAGGGATCCCCAAAAATGACGAAGTGGCTTCACAAGGCACAGAGTCTCTTGTCCATGAGATTATGAAGGAGAACTTTCGAGATATCCCTAGAGATTCCGAAATTCAGATAGCAGACAGTTTCAGAACTCCAGCATGACTCAACCCAAATAAGACATCCCGCAGACACATCATAATCAATTTTGCCAAAGTTAATATGAAGGAGAAAATTTTGAAAGCTGCCAGACGAAAGAAAACCATTACCTACAAGGGGAAGAATATTAGAATAACTGCAGATCTCTCTGCTGAAACCTTTCAAGCTAGAAGAGGATGGTCATCAACTTTTAATCTTCTAAAACAAAATAACTTTCAACCCAGGATCCTGTACCCGGCTAAACTGAACTTCATTTATGACAGAGAAATTAAATACTTCAAGGACATTCACACGTTGAAGAAATTTGCCACAACTAAACCAAATCTCCTGGACATTCTTAGACCTATCCTCCATAAAGATCAGTGTAATCCTCCACCACAAAAGTAAACCCACCCAAAAATTTTTGATCAAATTCCAACTTCCACAGTTGCAAAAGGATTAAAAATGTCCACTTGACTCTCGAAAGGCTTATCAATATTCTCAATTAATGTGAATGGTTTAAATTGCCCTCTAAAGAGGCACAGGTTGGCTGACTGGATACAAAAACTCAAGCCAGATTTCTGCTGAATCCAAGAATCACATCTTACATTAAAAGACAAATACAGACTAAAGGTGAAGGGATGGTCATCTATATTCCAGGTAAATGGAAAACAGAAAAAAGCAGGCGTTGCAATCCTGTTTGCAGACGCAATAGGCTTTAAACCAACCAAAATAATTAAGGATAAGGATAAACACTTCATATTTGCTACAAATAATACTCAATATGATGAGATCTCAATTATTAATATTTATGCACCCAACCACAACACACCTCAATTTATAAGAGAAACTCTAACAGACATGAGCAACTCGATTTCCTCCATTTCCAGAGGAGTTGGAGATTTTAACAACCCTTTAGCAGTCCTGGATCGATCCTCCAAAAAGTAGCTACGCAAAGACATTTTAGATTTAAACTCAACCACTCAACATCTGGACTTAACAGACATCTACAGAACATTTCATCCCAACAAAACTGAATACACATTCTTCTCAGCAGTCCACGGAACATACTCCAAAATCGACCACATTCTAGGACACAAATCTAACCTCGGCAAATTTAAAAAAAACAGAAATTATTCCTTGCATCTTCTCAGACCATCATGGAATAAAAGTTGAAGTAAATAATAATAGGAACTTGCATACCCATACAAAAAACATGGAAGCTAAACAACCTTATGATGAAGGATACATGGGTTAGAAATGAGATTAAGAAGGAAATCACCAAATTTTTGGAACCAAACATCAATCAAGACACGAACTACCAGAACCTCTGGTATACTGCAAAGGCAGTCCTAAGAGGGAAATTTATAGCACTGCAAGCCTTCCTCAAGAAAACGGAAAGAGAGGAAGTTAATAACTTAATGGAACATCTCAAGCAACTGGAGAAAGAAGAACACTTCAACCCCAAACCCAG
>CAUYPK010069849.1:0-10573 GCA_963574355.1 Loris lydekkerianus | reverse complement strand
ACACAGCAAAGCTGCAGCAGCAGCTGTGATCCAGGTCAGTGACACACTGGGTCACACCCAAGGAAACACAAGGAATGCTCAGCTTACTCCCATTAAGATGTCTTTCTTTGTATAAAAATAGCCATGTTTGTGTGGTTTATTTATATGGAATACAAAATTTAAAAAGGAAGGAAATCCTGGCACATTATTCTGGCACAAATAAGCCTGTCACAAAAGCGCAAATTCTGCCTGATTCCACTTACATGAGGTTCAAGTTGTCAAATCCACAGAGAAAGTGGAACAGCAGTTACCAGGGGTGAGCAGGGGGAGGGGCAGTCATTGTTTAATGGGGGCAAAATTTCAGTTGGGGACGATGAAAAAGTGCTGAGAGGGATGGTAGGGACAGCTGTGCCATGATGTAAATATGTGAATGTTCTCGGTGCACTGACACTTGAAAATGGTTAACGTAAATTGTGTTATGGATATTATATAGCATTGACAAAACTGAGAGCAAAAAATAGCAATGTTTATTATAGATAAATGAGAAAAATATAGAAAAGGAGAAAGAAAAGTTACCATCCATAAGCCCCCATCCCCTACAAAATCAAGAAAATGTGCCACAGACTGCTATGTCTGCTGCTTCCCCTCCCTCCCACCCCCCCACTCCCCCGCACAGAGTATCCAGGGCAAGGTGTCTGTCTGCTCCCCTGCCTCAGCAGACCACTGCTCTTCACATTTTATATTTCAAGTTTTCCACACCATGAAAAGCCCCTACAACACATGGTGGCATGTGATGGCAAGCAGCTCTCTCCGCCTGGGCATCTTCTAACCTTCACACCAGGCAAGGAATTTGGAGTAATCAGCTCTGAATCCAAGTGTCTGATGTCCCCATCACCTCTTGCTCCCTGACAACCTCACAGGTTCAGCCCCCCAATTTCTTTGAGGTCCATACACTATGACCCATCTCTAACTGCTAACAGCACCCCCAGCACCAGATGTTGGCACATCACTGCTGGGGAGCACAGGATATGAACACACAGGCGATCCTAGCCCAGCAGGGGATCCTCTCAGCCCCTCCTCTGATCTCCAGCCCTCCTATGGAGGGTGATCCTTCTGGCCCTGGCACCCAGCTCAGCCTCTGATCTCCCTGCTCATGCCACTGCCGCTGAGTTCCCAGGCAGGAACACCTGATGTGGCCCAGTCACCAACTGCTGGTGTTGGCAGCCCCTGGGACACAGCCCTGGCTAGATGTGACACTTGGAACAGCACTCAACCCTCTCTACGGTGCACTAGCCAGCATTTAGAGTTTAACAACAGGACCACATTTCAATCTCCACAGTCTCACGTTTCCCTCCCTGAGGGCTCAGGATGCCAGCACATGTGTCCTACACTGCTCCCTGGGAACCCACTCCCCAAGGGGCCACACCCCACTTCTCCACTCACTGAGTGTTCAAGGAAAAGGAAGATGACTTCTGTGAAACCTAATGATCATCACATGCTTCGAAATAAAAAACAGTGAGTAACAGAACTTAAAAAAAAAATCAGTATGATTTGTTCATTCTCCCTGTCTCCAGGCAGCACAAGGTGGAGAAGGAGCAGCCTCTCTGGTGCAGCTGGCAGTTAAGGGGCAATGACACTAGTCCCGGCACCACTCAGAGTCTTGAAGAAGAGAAGAGAGCAACAAAGTAGCAAAAACAGACAGATTAAAGCAGTGAGAGAAATTCAAAGGGAAAGAAGAATTTGTGTGTCTGAGTGCAAGTGAGCGTGCATGTGTTTTTTCAAACAAGCCAGGACAGCTGGGGGACCACGGGCTGTCCCATCAGAAAACAGACAGAACAAGGGGGGCCACAAGAGACAGATGTATTTGGGCATGGGTATATCTGGTGGGGCCAGACAGCAGGGGGTCACAGGCAGGCCACACCACCCAGAAGGCCCATCTGTGCTCCTCCCTAAAGTGCAGCACCTACTTCTTCTCCCACTGGACCCCCCACCCATGAGGGTGCAGAGCTGAGCAGTGGCCAGACACACAGGGACAACCTTCACTGGCCACTCTAGCCAGCCCCTGGACACACTATGCTTTACCAGATGAGGGGACACATTTTTGTGACATACTTCTTTCCCCACCCAAGGGAAAAAGGAGCTTTTCACAGGGCCTAAAAGGGGTTTCTGTACACATTAAAACAGAAACTGCCAAGGCAGCTCGACACCAAAGTTGCAAAACATGGTGAAGCCACCATCCTGCAAATGCAGAACTGAAGGCAGTGGTGCCTGCTCAGCATCAGCACCCAGGTCAGACACAGTTGGCGTGTTTGTTGGCCAAGACAGCATGGCTGGGGCGAGAGGGTGCTTTGCTAGACTGGTCTTCTCAGCATTTTCAAACAGTCACCGTTTAAGTGTGCAACTTGGAAAGTATTTCCCTTGTCCAACTACACAGTGTAATCAGAGATAAACTCTGAAATGTTTCTGTGAACATGTGCAAGAATCAAGCTGACTTTCTTCCTCCTCTGTATGCAAATAATAGCATATAGCCTTATATGTTGTTTATACAGCAGCATAACAGCCTTTCCCAGAAAGGCAGAAACTTCCAATACCTTCATGCAATCTGCCTACAAGTAAAATAAATTATCTCGGGAAGAAATGCTTATTTCATCGCATTGCTCCTTTGCCACTTGCTGAAAGAATGTGCTGTCCTGTGTCACCAGGCAGGGGAATATGCCAGCAAGGCTGCTGTGACCAGCTAGGCAAAAAGTACATAATTAAAACCCAAAATAACACATTCTAGTCCAACTTTACTACTGAAGAATTTCACTACTTTTAATGCACAAAATTTCAAATTCCAGTCTCGCTGGAAAACAGCAACTCAATACAGCCCAGAAAGTGCCTCATCAACAGACAGATAAGAACCAAGTTTGAAAACCTGAGAATGAGGTCTGAAACAGGCGGCCCAGGCACAGTGAGTGCTCAGGAGTGAACATCCACATGCCACATGGCCCCTCATGCTGCACCTCCCCCTTGGTCTGCGGCTGCTACACCCGCAGGGCCTTGCTGCCTCTGGGAGGCTCCCAGGCTGAGTGGTCTCACAGCCTCCTGGCTTCCTGTCACTGTGTCATGCAGCCAACCACCCTGACCAGTGTGGACCCCTCCAACCTGCAGGTTCCTCCGCCACTCTGAGTCACTCTCCTGCTGCCATCTTCACCAGCTTTCTCTACTTACCACTATGGTTTTCAAATCAGACTCCACGGAAACCTCAGGGTGCCTCACACTGGCAATGGAGAGGGGTTCTGCTTTTATCTACTTTGTACATGGGGACCCTTCTCTGGATTTGCATGAAAAATCTATTTAAAATTTTTAAATGAAGAAAAAGCAGAGAAGGGATCTGGTATTCCACAGAATAGTCTTACTCCCTGTGTGATCGCCAATGGTCTCCTGGATGGACTGTGTGCTCACTGTTCCCACAGCCCCAAGCGGTTCCCCCCAGAAAATGAAAATGCCAACCTTGACCTCCTGGATAAATATGCCAGGCAAAGAGATGACAAAATGCCAGAAAACCTGACTTGCCGTGTGGCAAATGTCAATGCCTGGCAGAAATCTCACTGGTGGGAGGACGCTGTTTTACACCAAGATCTGGGATCTAAACACTCGTGATGGCTGTTTCTTGGTGACTGTAATGTTCCTCTTTCACACTGAAGCCAGTCACATTTAAGACACCAAAGGAAGACAACAGTATTCATAACCCCAGTTCTCCTTTCTGATAGAACAGACCTACCACAGCATCTCTGGGAGGACAGTACCCTGTGCAGGTGGCACTACCACCCCCCACACTCCATTGTGGCTAATCCCCACCTACAGGGGCAGAAGCGGAGCCTGGAGAGGCAGAAGAGGTCACCATAGTCCCCTGGACCCGTGTATGAGCCTTCCTGAACCAGCACAGGGTCCCCCGTAGCCATAGCATAGTGGCCCAAGCTGTCCCAACTGGACAGAAGACCAGGGCAAGGCTCCGCACAGGAGGCCGTGCAGTCAGCTGTGCACCAGGCGCTCCCCAGACACTTGGCAAAGTAACTCCATCGCTGGCCCATTTGTTCTCATCCTTTTCCAATTCTTGCTGTTGAAAAAAGAAGGGGCTGCCTGTCACCTACCTTTGTCCCTGACTTATCTATCACACACAGCTCCCTGGAAGCTGCTGGACAGCCCCCCAGGCATCGAGGCTCCATGCCCGCCAGCCTCTTGGGCTCTCCAGGGAAAGCTGCAAGAAAATGACCAAAGCCATACAGTGGCCACCAGATCTGTCTTCACCCGGCACCCCATACCACCAGGTGTGCACCTTCTCCTCTCCTTGCCCCTCCCTTACCAGTGAGGACCTGGCCTCCTGCCATCTAGCTGGTCTGGAGCAGCCCAATCCCCCGCCTGCTCCAAGTACACCCATGAGGGGTTCAGACCATCCTTGGTTCTGGCTGGACTCGAACCAGTGTTGTCCAAGCTCCTCCACTGTGTCTGGCCCAAGGTCAAGCTCATGACCTCGGTCACCTGCCATCTACACTACTCCCTAATCTCAACCAAGGGCCCCACTGTTGAGTGGAAATATCAGCTCAGCCTCCCAAGCTCCCTCCACAAGCACCAAGAGACCTCTCAGTTTCCACAAAGTAGAGCGCAGTGGCCTGTTTCCTGGGTTTCCCACTTTGGCTGACACAGGCTCTGAGGTGTCCCCCGGACCTCACAGATTTCCCTGCAGAGGTACCAACTATAGAAGTGGGAGGTGCCACAGTACATCCCTAGGTGACTGTGAGGCAGGAGGGAGAGATTCAAAGGACAGAGGAGGGCTCCTCAGGCAAACCAGAATCCTGATCTCACAGCCACAGTTTCCTCTCATCTTCACAAGAACTGTAGGAAAAGATGTCTAGGCCATTTAATTGTCCACCGATGAAAGAAAAACAGAGAGCTGTTCTTTCACTGAGGCCATGAGAACCTCTACCACCACAGCACCTGTGTGTCAGAACAAACACCCCTGGGCCAGGGCCGGCGGGATGGGGGTGGCCACCCTAGAGAGGACCGCCGTCACCATCTCTGGGCAGAAAGGTTCAGAGCATGCGTTCAGACAGCTGTCCTCACAGTGCATCCCAGGAGGTTTCTTGGGTCATTTGACCATCTTTAAATGTTTGGTGTGCTCAGGCCAGGTGCCCTCCATCATGGTCCCAGCAAAGTCCACAGCCAGCATGGCCCATTCCCACAGTACCCAGGAAGTCACTTCCACTTTTTACAATTTAACAAGCAATTCAACACCCAAATGTTCTTTCCATTTCCATTTCCTTCACTGCTACTGAGGTAAAGATATTTATCTACACAATAACCAGTTTGCTGTCATTCTTAGTGACTTGCCATCTTGGGTCGTTTGCCTGTTTGTTTTTTTCTTAATCCTTTGGAATCTTGATATTTTCTTCATTATATTAATGAATTAAAGAGATAAGAACTTTGTGAAAGTTGCTGCAAAACTTTTTACAGGTCATGCTATTTGCCTTTTCATGCCACTTACTATTTTCTTCGAAACCTAAGTCTTAATTCTTTACCGTATCAAACTCTTCAGCCTTTCCTTTTGGAATTTCCTCTTTCACTTCTAAATTTACCAAGTAGGAAGAACTCTGCTTGCTCAGGCCCAGAGAAGGAAGAAATACTGAGAGCAGGAGGCGGTGCCTGTGGCTCTGTGAGTAGGACACCAGCCCCATATACCAAGGGTGGTGGGTTCAAACCCGGCCTCTGCCAAATTGCAGCAAAAAAATAGCAGGGCGTTGTGGCAGGTGCCTGTAGTCCCAGTTACTCAGAGGCTGAGGCAAGAGAATCGCCTAAGCCCAGGAGTTGCTGTGAGCTGTATGATGCCATGGCACTCTACCAAGGGTGAGGGCCATAAAGTGAGACTCTGTCTATACAAAACAAAAAATACTGAGAGCAAAACCATTTCCATTTCTGCTCCATAAAAAAGCTGCAAAACTCTAACACCATTTATGTTTTCAAAAGAACTCACTCTTCCAGACACATCTTGAAGTATTTGTGAGCAAGATGAAATGCTGAAATGTTTGAGGACCCACTTCACCACAGAGCAAGGCAGGGGAGGAGTGGGGTTTCTGGGTGAAAGGAAAGTACTGGTGAGAATTCTGGCGGGTTCAGGACTTTTGTCTGTGCCTCCATACATCCTGGAATTTCCACCACTGACAGCTTAATATTCATGCCCCTTAGGGTCCATGTTTCGGGCTGAGCCAGAGTGAGACACTCCCTCTCCCTTCTCCCCCGGGCTGCAGAGGGGGGCTCTGCCCACAGATGGGAGCATTTTGAGGCCAGGGAGACTCTCAAATCCTAGTTTCCATTACCTGTAGAAATATTTCTGTGAGAAATAAAAAGTTTTCAAGAGGTTTTAATACACAAAGGTTTCCCTCTATTACAAAGCTGGTAAAGTGAGTTCATGATTCAAAGGACCATAAAATCTTATCAGGTGACTTCACACAGGGCTCCTCTTGGGGTTGCCCCTGGGTCCTCCTCAGCACCTGAGCTGATTCCTGGGTCCCCAGAAAGCTGGGATAGGTACTGGCTTCACCACACACAGGGAGGCTCTATACAAATGCCCCTTTCTAGACTCACCCCTGGGAGTGGAGGGGGCACTGTGCAGGTACATTTTCAGGGCCGTCTTGCCCCATGTGGTGACAGGAGCCTCTGGGCTGTACTGGGAGGAACTGTCAGGGTGCTGGCCTGTGACACGCAGCAACATACATGGCTGCAAATGTGCTGCACGTCCACACTAGGACGTTCCCACAGAACTCGGACGGGAAATTCAGCACGCTCCTGACATGTGTGGAGAGCCAAGTTTTTGAATACGTGGGTTGTGCAGGACCAACATCAGGACTTGGTTTGCTCAGATTTTAATGCACTGTAGGCAGGAGGTTGGGGGCAATCCCGGCATATATGGAGGGACAACGGCATAGTCACGAGTCGCATAAGGACTATTCAATCAACAAACCACATATATAGCTATGGTTTCAGGAGAACATTATGGAGCTGCCCCGCACACTGCATTTCCATGGTGCCCTTCCACGTTTACAGGCACTGAGACACCACACGCTCACTGTGCCGCACAGCTGCCTGCAGAGCACAGCACTTTCCCCAGGGTGGCAGCCTGGAGCACTCCACTGCACCCTCAGCCTGGCTGTGTCGCACGGGCCACGCCAGCCAGCTATGTGCCCACAGCTGTGCCATCCCCCAAGGAGGCAGTCTTCTTTCACAGCCAATACGACTGGCTCCTGCCTCCTCCTCCCCCAGTCTTGGCAGCTTCAGGGAGCAGCAGGAGCCCACAGCCCCACAGCTCATCAAAGGTGTGGCCCAGGGGGGTCAGGCTCATCAAAGGTGTGGCCAAGGGGGGTCACAGTGACATCGGTAAAACTGAGTTCCAATAAGGGAACTGTTCTGGGCTGAGCTGTGTCCCTACAAGATCCAGGTGTTGCCACTCAACCCCAGTACCTCAAAAAGCTCTGCATTTGGAGATAGGCTCTTCACCAAGGTAACCAAGTCAAAGTAAGGGATGTCCCTAATCCAACAACACCCAGCCCCTGTAAGAAGCAGAGGTCAGGACACTGACACACACAGAGGGAAGTCCACAGGAAGACATTAGAGAAGACGGCCACCCACAAGCCAAGGAGAAGGCTCAGAAGGAGCCAACCCCGCTGTGAGAGAAGAGGCCTGTGTGGTCTAACCACCTAGTATGATGCCCCAGCACACCAAAACACAACGTCTACACAGCGTTGTTCCTGCTGGGGCTGTGCCTCCACAGATCCCTCCAGGACCCAGAAAGGCAGCTCCGGCTATCACTAATCTCCCTGTCATCTCACTCCATGCCTAGGGGGAGCTCATAACAGCCAGTATGAAGCCACCAAAACAGGCAGGCTTAGTGCCTATAGTACAGTGGTTAGGGCACCGGCCACATGCACCAAGTGTGGCAGGTTCAAACCCAGCCCAGGCCAGCGAAAACAACAATGGCAACTGCAACAACAAAAAAGTAGCTGGACGTTGTGGTGGGCGCCTGTAGTCCCAGCTGCTTGGGAGGCTGAGGTAAGAGAATCGCTTAAGCCCAAGAGTTGGAGGTTGCTGTGAGTTGTGATGCCACAGCACTCTACCAAGGGTGACATAGTGAGACTCTGTCTCAAAAACAAAAACAAAAAACAGGCAAACAGAGCTCTATGCGGGCTCCTGGTCTTGAGGGCACCCAGTGCAATGCTGGGTGAGACCAGCCACAGGAAATGATGGGAGGGAAAATGCTGTACATCCCAAAATATCCAGTTTCATTTTTGCAGGGAAAAGATGAAAGAAGAAATACCAGATAAGTACATATAATTTATTTGAACTTTTCCAAGCAACATGAGGCACTTGGAAGCATTCGTTCTGGCTGGTGGTTGAGAACTTAGGACAAGAGGACAGCATCCCCATCACCCCAGCCTCAGGAAGAAGCAGAGTCTGTGACTGGGATGAGGGACTGCAGTCAGCAACCCCAACTATCATTAGCTGTTTATAAATCTTGGGGAGCCTTACCTAAGAGTGAAGACAGTGGACATAGATCCCAGTTGCTCCCTGCTGGCTGAGGGGCTTAGCGACAAGGAACTCGGCCCAAGTGTACCTGTCCCCTCCTGCAGCTAAGGCGACAGTGGCATCCCCTGTGAGACCCACCAGCGGCTGTGCACTGGGAATGCACTTCAGGGTCTCTCTAAGTGGAATCACAAGTTACTGACGCACAGGACTGTTAGCACATGTTAGCAACTTGGCTCATTTTACAAAAGCGTTCAGGGATAAGATGCACCAGGCTGCATCTGGGCACACACTGCTGGGGGCCCTCCGGGGCTCCTGCCACCCTAGCATGCCGGAGCATGCTGAGCGCCAGCCCAGGGACAGCAGGCAGCACCTCCACCTTCTGCCTGGGTCTGGGACAGAATCAGGGCAACCACGAGCTTCGTACACTTCTCAAATGCCCATCACAGGCCCATCCCCACACCCATCCATCCCATGTGGCCTGTCGTGAGCCTGACATGTGTGACTAAAATATAAGAGATGCATCTTGGACTCTCACACAAAAGCACAGCACAGAAAGTCACATCCCCTGCGGCAGCTGTCTCAGACCTCAGCCACTGTACAGAGCCATCCCTGAGAGGACCATCCAGCTCTGTCCATGTCCGTGGATGTGTGGCCGTGTGTGGATGCTGACTGACCTGCACAGCTTCCCACAGTCTGTCTGCAATGTCTGACAGAGGCACTGCTGACCAACTGTGTCCACCTGTGCCTAGAAGAGGGCAGACTGGCGGAATCAGTTCTCCCCAGTCAGCAGGCAGTCTCAAAGAACTGGAGCCCTGACTCCCACCCTCTGCACAGTGCTTACTGTGCAGCCCACACTTTGCCAGTTTTTGTGGGAGGAAGTAATGCTCTAAAACACAAAATATTAAAGTGCAAAGGGAAATCACTCCTTGTGGTAGTTTTTGTTTGTCTGGGTTTTTTGGTTTATTTATTTATTTATGGAGACAGAGTCTCACCCTGCCGTCCTGGGTAGAGTACTGTGGTGTCACTGCTCACAGCAACCTCAAACTCTTACGTTCAAGTGATCCTCCTACCCCAGCGTCCTGAGTAGCTGGGTCTACAGATGCCCGCCTAGCTAGTTTTTTGTTTTGTTGTTCTTTTTTTTTTTTTTTTTTTTTTTTTAAGACAGCGTCTTACTTTGTCACCCTCAGTAGAGTGCTGTGCCATCACAGCTCACCTCCAGCAACCTCCAGCTCTTGGGCTTAGGCAATTCTCTTGCCTAAGTCTCCTGAGTAGCTGGAACTACAGGTGCCTGCCACAATGCCCGGCTACAGTTTTTCTATATTTAATAGAGATGGGGTCTTGCTCTTACTCAGGCTGGTCTCAAACTCCTCCTCAAACACCACCCACCTCTACCTCCCAGGGTGCTGGGATTATGGGTATGAGCCACCATGCCTAGCCTGCAATAGTTATTTTTGAGTCAAGTTGGCTAGGATATGGTACCAAGTTATTGGTCTAACTACAGTCTAGGTGTTACTGTGAGGACATTTTTTTAGAGATTAACATTTACACCAGTAGACTTTGAATGAAGTAATTACTCTCCACCATTTGGATGGGGCTCATCCCATCGTTAAAGAGAGGCCTTAAGAGTGAAAAGACTGACCTCCCTTAAGAAAGAGGGAATTGGCTGGTTGTGGTAGCTTATGCCTGTAATCCCAGAACTCTGGGAGGCCAAGGTGGATGGATTGCCTCAGCTCACGTATTCAAGATCAGCCTGAACCAGAGCAAGACCCTGCCTCTAAAAATAACTGGGCAATGCCGGCTGCAACCAAAAAATAGCCGGACATTGTGGCGGGTGCCTGCAGTCCCAGCTACTTGGGAGGCAGAGATAGGAGAATCGCTTGAGCCCAGGAATTGGAGGTTGCTGTGAGCTGTGATGCCACAGCACTCTACCCAGGGTGACAGCTTGTGGCTCTGTCTGAAAAAAAAAAAAAAAATAATAATAATAATAATAAAAATAACTGAGTGTTGTGGCAGGCACCTTTAGTCCCAGCTACTT
>CAUYPK010069848.1:0-11461 GCA_963574355.1 Loris lydekkerianus | reverse complement strand
AAGAGCTTGCTGCACTGCAAAGCATCAAAGGAACAACTACAGGACAGGATATCTATGAAAAGGTTTGCCAAACTGTGAATAGTTTGGAGCTGGACTGGGCAAAACTAGCCAGTGTGACAACTGATGGTGCTCCTAGCATGGTGGGGTCTAAGAAAGGAGTAATTGCTTGCATTAACCAATAGATGGACAAACATAACCATTGTTATCCAATAGCCATACACTGCCTCATCCACCAACAAGCACTGTGTAGTAAATCACTGAGGTGGGACTCTGTTATGAAAACTGTAATATCTTGTGTAAATTTCATTAGAGGTAATGCACTAAACCACAGACAATTTCAGGAATTTCTGTCTGAGCTAAATGTTGCCTGTGAAGATGTCCCATACCACACAGAAGTCCGTTGGCTGAGTCGAGGGAGAATTTTGAAACATTTCTATGACTTATTTCCACAGATTACTGCTTTTCTGCTTTCAAAAAACAAAGAAGTACTAGAGCTCAATGATGCAGAATGGAAATGGCACCTTGCCTTTCTGACAGATGTAACAGAGCTACTCAACAGTTTCAATGTGCAACTTCAAGGAAAGGGGAAGCTCATATGTGATATGCAATCACATGTGCAAGCATTTGAAGTAAAATTAGTAAAATTTCCTCATCAAACAAGTGAAAGAGGAAAATTTCTGCCATCTCCCACAACTCAAAATCTGTTAGCGGAAAATCCATTGGTTGCATTCCCAAATAAAACATGTGTGAATTCACTGGAAAAGTTGTAAAAGGATTTCCAATTTAGATTTAAAGAGCTTCATCTCCATGAACAGAACATACAGTTTTTCCGTAACCCATTTTCTATTGACATTGAACATGTGGATATGATTTACTAAATGGAACTGGCTGAACTGCAGAATTGTGACTCTCTGAAAGACACATTTAAGTCAAGCAGACTTCCTAATTTCTATGAATCTCTCCCCTTTGAGACATACCCTAATCACAGGAATCATGCACTCATAATGGCAACCATCTTTGGCAGCACTTATGTCTGTGAACAGACGTTTTCCAGAATGAAACATCTGAAATCTCCAACCAGATCTAGACTAACTGATGAACACTTACATCACTTGTTAAGACTAGCAGGTACAAATTTGGAACTGGACATTGACCATCTCATTAGCCAAAAGCAGGCCCATAGTTCCCATTGAAATACTTGTAAGTTTATTGATTTAACTTTACTTGTTCTGCATTTTAAATATTGCATTTGTTCCCATTTTGTGCAGATATGTGCAGTGTGCATAGAAATTTGTTGATAGTTTTTTTTTTTTGTTTTTTTTTTAATATCTATAGTCTGGCCCTCTAATGGTCTGAGGGAAAGTGAACTGGCCCCCTGTTTAAAAAGTTTGAGGACCCCTGCTCTAGAAAAACCACGAAATCAACTCCAAGAAAGAAAAGTCGCACTCATCATAACAAGATGTAACCTACAATTTTGTCCAGTCATGTTTTCTAGGGTCCTGGCTTTCTAGCTGACCAATCATTTATGAATATCTGAAAGTCCTACATGTCCCTACAGAACACAGGAAAGCAGAACTGTACATAGAAGAAAGAGCCAATGAATGGTGCCAAAAGAAAAGAGCCAAAAGAAAAGAGCCAATGAATGGTGAAGTCGTAAATAGCAGACCAGAACAGGCTCGTTCCCTGCCTGAGAACGGAACCAAGGCTGCTGAGATAAAAATACAGTGGTTTAACCATTAGGCTGTGATGCAAATGGCCCTCTGTCATTATTCCTACACGGGCAATCTTAAAAAGACTTTTTAAATCTTTGTTTTAGATCAGATATTTGTTCTTCACTTTTGTCAAGAGAATCTTTAAGGATAAACAAAATATTATGTATCTATTTTTTAATCTAATTTCTCTATTAATACAAATAAGACAATTGTTCCAAATAAGAGATCTCTAAAAGTTTTTTTTTTTTTCTAAAAGTTTTTAAAGAAAATTTAGAAGTCTTTTAATTCAAAGGATCCATCTTTTGGCCATTTATGTCAATGGTTTCTTTATTCCAAAAATCAACTCAATCCAGCACCTCTCTACAGAGAGAGCTCACAAAAGCCAACCCATTGCCTTTTCACAGAAGAGGCAGTTTCCAAGATTGCCCAAAATGTATTCTCAGAAATAGAGAAGGTAAATAGAAAGAGGCTAGCACATTTTAGTGCAAAGACTTTCCCGAGAGTTTGTCACATTGGGTGCAGATTGTGTGCTGATGTATCTCAGACCTCCAATCTTCTCAAACTGGCTGGTGGACATGGTGGAGATTCAGGACACAACTGCTAACCACGAAGCAAACTTGGGGACATGAAAATAGAACAAGAGGGAAACCTGATGCAGTTTTTGTTTCAAAGACCTGCAACAACTTTTGTCTTAAAAGACACTGGACTAGTCAGACCTGAATAACTGGCCAGTATGTGGGGCCGGTGTGAAGTTGGGCTCATGGGGATCCAGGCCTGAGTTCTACCCTAGGGTAACCCTCTTCAGACAAAATGACACAGAAAGAGAAGCAGCAAAACAAGAACAAGTTAGAACAGCAAAAGCAATAAAAGCCATTCCTGAGAGGGGATGGACAATATGAATATTCATACACCACAAAATACCCCGCAAATATACCAATATCAAGGTCTCACTCACAAGAATAGTTGCCCACAAAAACTTTTATCTCATTAATCTTAAATTAGAAAGGACAGGGATCATTTGTTGTCTGCTTAACCAGAGCCCACAGAGAGGAAAATTGGGAGTCAGACTGGTTAATAAAGTATCTTTGCACATGGCTGGCTGGTCGTAGTTCTGACCTTCCCAACTGTGCCTTTCAGGAGAGCAGAGTGGCGTTTTTATATCCTGCCTGCTATGTGAGACTGTAAGGGAAGGAAAATTGCCCTTTTTCCCTGGAAGTTTGCTGAAAGATCACTTCACAATTAAGGCAGATTAATAAAAAAAAATGTTTATTTCAAAGTACCATGTACATGGGGGAACCACAAGAGTGAGGACCCCATACAACATAATTCTTAAGGCCATAGGATTTTTGAAATGCTAAATGAGCACTGGCTTTAATTTAATATCACTTTCTGCCGTTAGCCCTAGTAAAAATGTCAGCTTGTCCTTTGAAGCTTTGAAGCTAAACATTCATTTCTCTCCTCTCAAACGGTGACAGTTTCTAGATGGCATCTACTTCCAATAGAAATCTGTTTTATTTACATTGAAAATCTGTCATTGGGTATTGCCACGTTCATCAATAATCTGAGCGCTACATCTTCTGAGTACCTTGTAGCAGCTTCTCGGACAGCACTTGCTGCTTCACCGTGTGCTTTTATGCTATGGAGATGGCTTCTTGCCTTAAATCTAATGAGCCAGCTTCTGCTAGCTTCCGCTGTTTCGTCCGCAGCTGCTTAGCCTTTGCAGAATTGATGAGCAGTAAGGGCCTTACTCTGGATTAGGCTTTGGCTTAAGAAGACGTGGTTTGTTTGATCTTCTTTCCAGACCACTAAAACCTTTTCCATGTCAGCAATGAGGCTGCTGGGTGTTCTTATCATTGGTATGTTCACGGGAGCAGCACTTTTAATTTCCATGAAGAACCTTTTCTTTGCATTCACAGTTTGGCTAACTGTTTGGCACAAGAGGTCTTGCTTTAGGCCAGTCTTGGTTTTCTACCTGCCTTCCTCACTAAGCTTAATCATTTCGTGCTTTTGGTTTAAAGTGAGAGACATCATATTCTTTCTTACACTAAGATTCTTAGAGGACACTGTAGGCTTAGAGGATACTGGTGGCCTAATTTCAATATCACTGTGTCACAGGGATTAGGGAGACATGGGGAGAGGGAGAAAAATGGAGGCACAGCCAGCGGCTGAATCAGTGAAAACATACGCAACATTTATTAAGTGTGTCGCTGTTCATGGGTGGTTTGTGGTGCCCCCAAGCAATTACGGTAGTAACACCCAAGGTCATTTATCACAGATCACTGTGACTGATATACTAACAATGAAAACAATTGAAATATTGGGAGAATTAGGAGAGTGTGACACAGAGACAGGAAATAAGCACATGCTGCTGGGAAAACTGCCCCAGTAGCCTTGCTCACTTGATGCAGGGTGGACACAAGGCTTCAGTTTGTACTGCAAAGTACAATAAAACAAAGCTCAATAAAATGAGGTACGTTTGTAATGACAGCTGACTTTTGTACAGCATGGGTTTGAACTACTCAGTCCCACTCACATGTGGACTTTTGTCACCTGCGCCACTCCAAAGACAGCAAGACCAACCCCATTCCTGCCTCCTTCTGACCCTATTTAACATGAAGATGATGAGGATGAAGATGTTTGTAATGATTCATTTCCACCTAATAAATATAAATATACTTCTTCCTTATGATTTTTCTTAATAACATTTTTCTCTAGCTGTGCGTGAGAATATAATATATAATATAATATAATATAATATAATATAATATAATATAAACTACATATAACATACAAAATATTTGATAATTGCCTATGTTATTAGTAAGTCTTCTGGCCCATAGTAGGCTATGAGTGGTTAAGTTGTTGGGGAATCAGAGTCATACCCTTACTTGTGACTATGCAGCAGGTCAGTCTTCCAAGCCTCCAACACTGTTTAAGGGTCAACTGTACAATAATTACAATTATAATTCACAAATACAAAAATATTTCAGAAGTGTGACTTAAGGAAGTATATGGAAAGCTGTGTTATGAGAGCTGTAAGGACAGACTATGCCCTGTTGAGTGGCTGGTATTTTCCTGGAGACCATTGGAGGAAGACGTAATTTGTACAGATAGAGGGCATTTCTGTCAGAATACTTGGCAAAACTGAAGGCAGAGAGGAGTAAGAAAGTGTGGAGTGTGCTGGGGGAAGAGCAGGGAGTTTTGGGGTGTATGATGTTGTGAGGAATACGGTGAGGTAAGATTTAAAACATAGGTAGGGCTAGCATTGGGAAGACGCTAATGCTAGGCTGACTTCTCCATGCAACAGTTTCCAGAAGAAATTTATAGTAAATGATCAGGGCCATGTTCTAGAAGAACTGGTCAGATGAAGGAGTGTAGGTGGATGTAGGTATGGGATGAGGGAAGCTGAAGGAGAGGGCATGAGATCAAATACCTCTGAGTTGACCAGGATGAATATCTAGGGGCCTGACTCATGGGGGGACAGCAGATTTGGTGAAATGCACAGAAAAGAGAGGAAAGTGGGCCCTGACAAATGACCACTGAGGGGCGTGTGAGTGGGAGGCTCAAAGTTAACTTCCTACCGTCAGTTCTGTGTCTAAAAGATTAAGAGCAAAGATTAGTTGAAGTTGGGGAGTTCAGTTTCAAGCAGGTTGAATTTGAGGTACTTGTGAGACAGTACCAGATTGGAGTGTTAAAAATAGGGTTACTAAAACTTGGCATGCTAACTGAGTAAGAGGTGCTAGTTCTGCTAATATTGCCAAGGGAAGATCGCATTCTCAAGAACCACATGAAGTCAGCATTCCAAGGAAATATATGTAGGAAGTAAAAGAGAATTTGTTCACGGGGGGATGTTGATATACATATTTCTGATGATGTGACTTCATATGTTATTAGAAAGCATTGCATTGAGACTGGTGCAGGATGACCATCCGTCATAGTGGAAAGTGCCGTAGGAAATGCCCTGGGAAAGGTCCATGCAAGTGGCTGGAATCGGAAGACTCGTCCGTGTGATATGACTTTATTAATTTATCAACTTAAAGTTACACTAACACAGTGGTTCTCAATGTGTAATCCCTGGGAACCTGTTATTCAAGGAGCTTATTTTGGGTCCTACCTTACACTTACTGAATCAGAAACAGTGGGTTTGGGCCCAGAATACCTTCCAGGTCGTTTTGATGCATGCTGAAGTCTGAGAACCTCTGTGCTAAAGCTGTGGCAGCCCGCAGTGATTCATGGTGCTGAGTGAAGGGGGAACAGAGCAGCAGTCTTGGGAACAGCAATGTCTGTAACCTCAACTTGTGGAAAGCAGCAGGCGGCTCCCTCTGTCCCTCTCCACAGTATGTGCATGAAGTGGGGATGGGGGTGCAAACTTCACTCCTCAGCAAAGCTCATCTGGCACCTGCCTCCACTTGCTGAAGATCCTTAGTTAAGGCAGCAGTGAGAAAGAAAAAAAAAGCAGCTCTAGCTGCCTCCCTCATACTCAGCAGTCCACTCTGCAGCCTTCCTCTTTGTTATGTGGTTAAATTATATCCTCCCCCCAGAGACCACTGAAGTCCAAACCCCAGTACTTCAGAAAGTGACTTTATAAATAAAATCTTTACAGAGGTGTCAATGAAGTTCTTGGGGGGGGGGGCTCTAATTCAATAGGACTGGTGCCTTTATTTACAAAGAGGATATTTAAATATAGAGATGAACACACTCAACAGGGAGAACACCTGAAGACACACAGGAGAAGGGGACTATGTGACCTGAATGATGTTTCTGTAAGCCAAGGAGTACCACGGATGGCTGGCAAGCTCCGGAGGCTGGAAGAGGCAAGGGAAGACATTCTGCCTCCATAAAGGGCATGGCTCTGCTCACAACCTGAAGTCAGGCTTCTGGAACTGTGAGACAACCAATTTCTGTTGTTTGAAGCTACCTGGTTTTTGGTACTTGGTTCCAACAGCACTGACAGCCACCTGGTTGTGTGAGAGACCAGAGGTTTAGAAAGAAAAGAGAAGATGCCGCAGACACGTGTGGTCTAACTCTGCGGAGGATGCAGGTGCAGAGCCATCCCAGAGAGGGGGAGCTTCAGAGAGACGGCACTTCCTGATGGAGATTTGGACGCAGAGCTTGCTTTAGTGCACACGGAGAAAAGATTCAGTTGGGTGTGGTGGCTCAGGCCTGTCATCTCAGTGCTCTGAGAGGCTCAGGCAGGTGGATTGCCTGAGCTCACAGGTTTGAGACCAGTCTGAGCCAGAGCAAGACCCCACCTCTAAAAATAGCCGGACATTGTGGCCAGTGCCTGCAGTCCCAGCTACTTGGGAGGCTGAGGCAAGAGAATTTCTTGAGCCCAAGAGTTTGAGGTTGCTGTGAGCTATGACTCCACAGCACTCAAAAAAAAAAAAAAAAAAAAAAAAAAAAAATTCAGCTGTTTTGAATATACGTTTTGTTAGTTGACGTTTTATACTGTTTGCAAGAAACCCTGTTCAGAGCTTCCCAGGAGAAGGCAGGTGGGGACAGTGGGCCACTGGCAGTCCTGGCCCTTCACAGCCACAGCTGCAGCAAAGGTGCCGGAAGCATAACCAGGTGAAGCTGAGCTGCTGGGAAAGACCCCAAGGAAGCTAACTAATTTATATTTGGTTTACTTTTCTAAATTCAATAGAAGAAAAACAATCACAGGAAAACAGGGCTCGGTTGTTGCCACATTTAGTCCCTTGGATTTCAATGCTTAGTTGAAGTAAGACGTTGGGGGAAAAACATCTTACTTTGTCTACTGCGATCGCACAGACATTCATTAACTAAAGAGCCAGGATTTAACTGCTAGCAATACAAACACTACGGCTGTACCATGCCTGAGTCTAAGACACACTCTAGTGGCAGGTTTTAGGGCTACTTTAGAAACGCAGGCTTCGGTGGGAGTCTGCTGAAGGCATCAGAGGAAAGCTGCAGCTTTAAGCAGGAAGCAGAGCTGTTTCTCAAAAAGGGTCAAATCTTTGGAATTTAGCCTCTGCGAGATCCAGACAAGCTATGCTACAGGAAATAGAGACATGACATTTTCAAATGCTGCTAAAACAACAACAAAAATTGAAGCTCCTGTATTCATTGCTCTCTCATCTTTCAGTTAACTAATTAATTAATTGTTCAACAAATATTTCCAGTATCTACTGTTAGCTATCATGTGATAGGTCATGAATATAATGATGAAGACAGAATACAATTTTCTTGGTTGAGCTTGTATCCTAACACATCATAAAAAATCAGCTTTCATTCTGCTGCTGCTTCTTTTTTTTTTGAGACGAAGTCTTACTCTGTTGACCTGAGCAGAGTGCTGTGGCATCATAGCAACCTCAAACTCCTGGGCTCAAGTGATCCTCCTGCCTCAGCCTCCCGAGTAGCTGGCACTACAGGAGCCCACCACTGTGCCCAGCTAATTTTTCTATTTTAGTAGAGATGGGGGTCTCACTCCTGCTCAGGCTGGTCTCAAAATCCTGAGCTCAAGGGATCCACCTGCTTTGGTCTCCCAGAGTGCTAGGATTACAGGTGTGAGCCACTGTGTCTGGCCTTACCCCTTCTTTTGTCCCTTATAATGCTCATGTTTAGGTAACATTAGGAAAGCTGAAGAAAACTATAACCTAAAGATACAAAGGACATTACACATTTTCATTCTTAGGGACAACAAGCATCAAGGTAAGGCAATTAGGAGTCACAGTTATAAATAGGACATTCTGCCCAACAGGAAAGACATTTCTAAATTCTGTCCCCATCTCTCTCTTTATGGCACTTGCTCCATTTTATGTCATTTTATGGCTTTTTAAAGATGGCACTAAAACTACATAAGCTTTTCCAGCATATTACAATATTCCAAAGACAGTCCTCATAGATGATTAAATTTCCTGAGTTGGTTGGAATTGAGAATATATTCATTTTATCCTTCAAATCACCTCTTTTTAAACAAATGATGGCAACTAAGTACCTATGTCATTTTCAATCTGCTGGCTTAAGACTGTAAAAATCATCAGTCAGGAAAGGTGCGGCTAGCTTCCACTTGTCTGCTTGATACATAGGCACTGTAGCCACAGTATTTGAGAAGCTGTTTTTTTCCAGATGACATTTTCTCCTTATTTTTTATCCTCACTTTCTAAGGGGCCAGAAGTTGTAATATTATGAATCACTTGAAGAGCAGTAACAGGACATTCAGGTTCAGAAGGTGAAGCTGCAGAGGAAATTCAGTAGCAGAGTTATTCGGTGGACTCGGTACGTGGAGTGAGTCAGACCTTAGAAAACAAGCACCCACGTCTCTTCATAAATTCAGGCCTGTGTGACCCACTAAATTTGGGGGATTACATTCTATTCTGTGGCAGTCATTTTAAACTCAGCTGCTTATTGATTTTAGAAACCTAGAACATCCTCTTCTTTCAACAAAGTGAACATTTGGACATTTGAACATTTTCACAAAGGGATATTTGACATTTTTCGAGCTGACTCAAGTGAATTGGTTCTTTTCAATCTTCAGGGTCTAGAGTTCTGCTCCCTTTGGAATCCCCCTCCCAACCCCAAAAGTTGGCAGAGCCCTAAAGTGGGAGTCTCTTCCCAGGTGTGGACAATTTTCATCTCAACACATGCAAACATCCCCCTGTGCTCAGGTGTGATAGGGAAATATCAGAACTTCCCACTATCAAGAGGAGAGGTGGGGGTTGGGGGTTAGAGCAGTATGGACTAATGAGTGAGAAACGCCTTCGCTTTTAAGACACCGGACAAAGAGCAGGATCCCAATAAAAACTGAGCACAAATTTCTTACCAATTTGTCAAAAAAAGGAGGTCAGAACTCTTAAAATTGATTTACAGAAATCAAAGAGATGAGGTATTTCTTGTTTCTGAACATGTGGTTAGTAGAAAATCTATAGCTGATGTGTATTAATTGTAATAAGATTATATGAGTTATACCTCCCATTTGATCCTGCAATCCCATTACTAGGCATCTACCCAGAAGAAAAAAAAAATCATTTTATCATAAGGACATTTGCAATAGACTGTTCATTGCAGCTTAATTTACAATCACCAAAATGTGGAAACAACCTAAACGCCCACCAACCCAGGAATGGATTAACAAGCTGTGGTATATGTATACTTTGGAATATTATTTAACCATTAAAAAAGATGGGGACTTTCCATCTTTTGTATTAACCTGAATAGAACTGGAGCACATTCTTCTTAGTAAAGTATCCCAAGACTGGAGAAACAAGAATCCAATGTACTTAATTCTAATATGAAGGCAGTAGACAATCTAATACATACCCACATAAGAGAAAAACTCAACTCAATTAAAGGTGGGAGGAGGGAGAATGAGAACATGGGGAGAGGGGAGTAGGGAAGAGGAAGGGGAGCTAGGTATATGGCACACATCTTGGGGGCGGGACACAATTGTAAGAGGGACTTTAGCTAACACATGCAAACAATGTAACCTATTTTTTTGTTCCCTCAGTAAATCTGAAACAACAATAAAAAAAATAAAAAAAAAAGATTATAAGAGTTGATGATAGAATTATCAAAAAACTGAATATTTTGGTAGAATGACTAAACAAGGTTTTTCTCAGTATTTTACATGATTTAGGAGATGATTAAACAGATTACTTATATTTTTCCTTTAAAATTAATCTTGAAATCATAGTTGTAGAAACTATAATGTATTTAAACATAGATTGTTAATGTAAGGATTAACTTTCCTCTGTTTGTTTTTATATTCAGATGCGACATTTCATTTAAAAATGGACTGTCTACAAACTGTCTACAAAAGTGTTAAGTATAAATGATGGTTTTCCCATTATTTTTAATATTAATGATCATATTTAATTTTTTTTTTTTTTGAGGCAGAGTTTCACTTTGCTGCCCTTGGTAGAGTGCCTTGGTGTCACACAGTTCACAGCAACCTCCAGCTCTTGGGCTTAGCTGATTCTCTTGTCTCAGCCTCCTGAGTATCTGGGACTATAGGTACCCACCACAACGCCTGGCTACTTTTTGTTGCAGTTTGGCTGGGGTGGGGTTTGAACCTGCCACCCTTGGTATGTGGGGCCGGCACCCTACTCACTGAGCCACATATTTAATTTTTAATAAAAATATCACATGCTTTTTTACTAACAGAAAAGACATCAAATTGGACAACAATAAAATTAAAAGTGAAAGAGAACAAAAATGGTAAAGATGAAAAAGATGAAAAAAACCAGATCAGTAACATTGTGATAAATGTAAGTAAATTGCTTTTTATTTTTATTTATTTATTTATTTATTTGTATTAAATCATAGCTGCATACATTGATATGATCATGGAGCATCATACACTAGCTTCACAGACCATTTGACACATTTTCATCACAATAGTTAACATAGCCTTCTTGGCATTTTCCCAGTTACCGTGCCAAGACATTTACATTCCACATTTACTAAGTTTCACATATACCCTTGTTAGATGCCCCGCAGGTGTAATTCCACCCATACCTCTCCCTCCACCCACCTCCCCCCTCCCTCCTCTCCCTTTCCCCCTTTCCCCTATTCTTAGGTTGTAACTGGGTTATAGCTTTCATGTGAAAGCCCTAAATTAGTTTCAGAGTAGGGCTGAGTACATTGGGTACTTTTTCTTCAATTCTTGAGATACTTTACTAAGAAGAATATGTTCCAGCCCCATCCATGTAAACATGAAAGAGGTAAAGTCTCCATCTTTCTTTAAGGCTGCATAATATTCCATGGTGTACATATACCACAATTTATTAATC